>WHPZ01584414.1:9960-20645 GCA_016617965.1 Macrosiphum rosae | reverse complement strand
CATATATGATGTTGTCAAATGTCAAAAGTTGTACAATATTATTATTTGTTTATATACAATATATAATATACATACCTACACAAAACAAATATAGTTTTAAGTTGTAAAGTATTATTTTTTATAATGTGATGATGCCAAACTAATGAAATGCAAATTTTTTTAGCTTCATAATTTATTAATAAATCTATCATTACAATTAACAATTGACTATAATAATTGTCGTTTGGGAGATTAATTTTTTCCCTGGCGGAATCGATAGGTTGTTTTTAGACTACCTGTACTGGCGGAATCGATATACCTTATCCCCTAGTATAAAAAAGTATGGCGGAATCGATGAAACCCCATTTTTGGGGCTCCTTTAAATTAATTTGTAATTTTTGAAATTTTGACAGGAATAGGTACTTATTTTATTTCATTTTTGTACAGGTCCCAAATTTTTACGTGGGGGACCTGACTCCACGTACAAGTATTTTGAATATAATATTATATGTTTTCATATTATTTTACGCTGAAAAAAATACAAAGTTTACTTTTATAGCTATACTTTTATATACGCGCTATATATAGAGAATTTTCTGTTGACATTGTGTCCACTCAATTAAAAAAAATAATATTCAGCTACCAAAGAAACAAAAAACCGAACTAGATAATTTTCAATTTTCAGTCCTGCGCAGAGCTTTGGTCGGATATTAATAAATATTTAATATTGTATTTTAAATTATATTTGTGAGTGTCATTACTGGATGTCTTCTCACATCAAGTCTAGCATGTTATATTAATTAACTTTAGTCACATAAGCCTATTGTGCCCCAAAGGTACAGATTGTTTATTATAAATAAAGAAAAAAAAATTATTTTTAAAAATACTATTAACAAGTGCACACGATAGTGTATATTAATAATGTATAATATTATATACCAACAATTGCATACCGCTGCGGCAAGTGGTAGTTAATTATTGCCAAGGGAAAAAAATTTATTCATAATTTATAATGAATTTCTTAAGTTTCACCACGCTTTTAATTTCATTTCTGTATGAGAAATTTTGTACTCGTGCTTAAAATATATATAAGTATGAGTGACCTGACGAATGTATAAACATAAACGCGTCCATAATATATACTTAGGTACGTAAATAATACATTTTTATAGTACTATTGAGTGTAGGGCGTTGACTAATAGTTATATACGCATAAAAGTTTAAGTCTTTACTGTTTTCGTTATTAGAAAATCTGTCGTCAACTACAATTACTTCCGACGAGGATTAGGAACATTGCGCTGTAGAAATTATTGCTATAAGGAGGAACGTTTTCACTGGACAGCCTTAACCATATTAGTTTCTAGTCCAAATACCCTGAATGACTATATTATGAATAGTATGTGCCCCCGAAAACATATTGTTTTTTCTTCTTAATATTTATTATAATATATATATATTTATTATTATTATGTTAAACATAATATTCTGACGAGGACTGCATAATAAATAAGTAACGATATGCAAACACACGACGACGACAGAAAACGTAATAGCAACTGCGCACGGTATGTCATAGTTAGCAGACCAAACTTATACTATGTGACCGAAAAGTCAAATTCCGTTTATGGATTTTTGTGGACTTGTCAGCGAATGAATTATTTCGTAAAGTCGTACGAGAGGCCGGAAGACAAATCTTCATTGATTCCGAAATCGTTTGACGTCGAATGAAATCCAAAAGAGTCGTGACAGATGTACGATTTTATACAATATTCGATGTTTGTTATTGATGGTTTTTCAATGTGAAACATATTTTGCTTCTTTATATTTTGACTAGCCTATCCCACGCCCACGCGCACTCATCCTCATTCACAGATGCCTTTTTGTACTTTTGTATATTTTAATAATAATATTTCCATTCGAAAGAATAATAATATTATATGGACGGAATTAAATATCTTGCGCTTAAGCCAAATAAACATTTTCAATTTGCCACAAACCAGCAGTATAATATTATATATATCAACTTTCTCCGCCATCAAGATGGCGCGTATCAACCATATTTCCTTAACATTTTTAACTGGTAGATAATATTACATTGTTTATTGTTTATTGTTTCATACTTCTTTAAAAAGGTAATGGGCCCCACTGAACGGGACATATATGTATAATATTTTGAATAAAGTTCTCTGATTTTGTGTACACAATATTATGCAATTTGCTACCTCGATAATTTCAGAGAAACACCTAAGAAAACAGGAAACAAAGTGATTTCGTAGAATTTTATTTCTGAATTATTATCATACCTTGTAAATATATATAGTCAAAAATTTAGGAATAATATAACAAGTGAATTCTACAAAATCACGTTTGCTTCCTGATTAGGTGCAGCATGCTCTGTATATATGCTAATGTATGGTCGATTTAATTTTTTTCTTTAGTCAAACTAGGTACTTATTAAGAGGACGCTACATCCGTATGCGTTGTCTTCGTCTTAAAAATGTAAAACATTGCAAAAACTGTTTTGCGCGGGTAAGAACCACTCAGGCTGTAGTACAATCTAAGCAACTAAAGTACACGCTATAAACAGAAGATCATTTACTGTTCAATATCGCTTTATTTTTTCGATATCAGAACTAAAAAAATATATTTAACTTTGAAAAACTCAAAAATAATGAATTTTAAAACTTGAATAACTTTTTTTTTAGTTCTGATATCAAAAAAATAAAAACTACTTCGCACAGTTACTTATGTTCTTCTCTTTATAGTGTGAAAATGTTGTTGCTTAGTTTGGTTTACAGTCTGAGTGGTTCTTCCCCGCGCAAAACAATTTTTACAATGTTGCACAATTATAAGATGGAAACAACATGAGGTACAAATTCTAACTGAAATCAACTGATATACCTATAAAACATTTATTCAAATAATTCAATGTTTTTAATAGTTTATTAAATTAAAAATCTCAATTTTGAAGAAAAAAAATGTTACTTATTGTTTTTAAGTTTAATCCCCTCAATGATTACCTATCAGATAAAAAAAATATAAATTAATATTATAATGTCTGTAACATTACATTGTAGTCCATTCTACGTAATTTGAGTATTTTAATATCTTACAGTGATTTAATAAGAATAATACATTTCCGTTTGATTTTCAAAGAAATAGCAATATTTTTCTTTATAAATATCTCAATTTCTTAAACTTTTAAAAGTACTCACTTTGTACACACTACACTATTATTGCTTAAATATTTTATAAAACATATGATTTAAAACTTATAAAACCAAATTTGCCATATTGGTTTTGCTTAAAGCACTCGAGGATTTTCAGATAAAAGTAATCTTTTTACTTCGAAACATTTATACCTACGGACCCCAGCTTACAGGACCTTTTTTTTATTAGTTTAAATATTTTAAACTAATATGTTATAGATATAATATAATGTTTTCACATAACTAAATATATTAATTTTTAACAATAGGTACCTTTAATATTGATTTAAAAAATAAATAAATAGTAAAGTGAATTAAAAAATACATTTATTAAATAAATTATAAGAAAAACAATAATTATACTGCAGTTAATTACTATGTAAGTACACTCAATATATTTTAAATTTTTAGTTTCTTAGCAAAGTGATGAACTAATTGATTTTATAACGATTCTCGTTTATTTTTAAAAATCTTTTTATTTCTGTCTGTCTGTCTGGAGACCCTTTTTACAGTCAACAAATCCTCTGATCATCAGCTTTGGGGGTGGTCTCTGATAGAAAATTTGATCTTGTTTGTACTTTGGGAAAGTATAAACTAAATAATCCCCAACAATTTTCACAAAAATCTGATTGAAAAAAAAAACGATAATTTGATAAAATATTAATATTAATTTAATATGATGTTGTTTTTTATATGTATCTATAGACATAATATTATATTACTTATATTACTGGCACATGGACTTTATTTTAAAACTTTGATTACAAAATGTTTGCCACGTGACCTGAAAAAGGTTCGCCACCTAGGTATATATCATTGAACCCAAATTCAACACATACTTTACAGTGAACCTAATCAATGACGTGTTAGGTACATACTAAAATTACTGTACAATCAAGTGGTTATCACAAATTTTTTTAAAACCAATTTTTCATATTCACTACCTCTTTAGTCCACCATCGTTGTTTAATATTTCCCCATTGACAAAGTACTAAATACGCCACTGCCTGGAATGATATGTGTTTTCTTTTGTTGATATAGTTTTTTTTGAAAAATGCACATCTAATACGGTTATAAATTATTACAGGTAGCTAATAAATAAGTACTTTTAAAAGTCTTCATTATATTATCAATACAATTTAAGTTTATTATATGTAAAAACTAATTTATAATAATAGAAATATTTGTGTACTGATTTATATTTTATTGGTTACTAGATAGTTATTGCTTATAACTTATAAGAAATAACTCTCTAAAATATGTTTCTTTTATCTGTTATTGATGTTACAGTAAGCAGCATGTGAAAATAAAATAAAAATACTATTTGTTTAAGAAAAAAGTAATTTGATGTTGGTATTTTTTGCGCCAAGTCCAATGTTAAAATCGTATAAGAATAGTATTTTAATCCAACACTATATAATATTATTGCATTGTAAGTTGTAACCAACGGAAAACAGGTATAACATTACCTATTTATATTCCGAAGTATTTTACGGATATATTTTAGTATTTCAATAATATTATTACATTACCTACCTATATTAAACCAATGTGTATAGTCGTGAATTGATAAGGGTAAAATTAAGTAAATGTATACATATTGTGCTTATGCTATCAAAGTATATGTATAGGTACCTACCTTTATATTATATGATGTTGTATTGTGTAGATTATGTAATATAATTGCATATTTAGCGGTTGGGTGTACTATAATAGTACCACGTTATTTACCCGAACAAAAACCTTTATGATTTCAATAGAGTGACACGGAGCAGTGGCGAATGGAGACATCATTTGGGTTTGTTAGACGAAGGGGAGCTTTTTATGGAGCTCATTCGGGACGTGTCGAACGAATTGGATATCGACGTCCTATGTCACAAGATACTTGTCAACGTCGGTATATTAACCAGAGCCGATCGTGGCAGTCTATTCCTGGTGAGAGGCAGACATCTGGTGGCCAAGCTGTTCGACGTAACTGTAGACACGGGTAAGAATTTGTTCGTATATTACGCGTCGTAGTAGTTCGTCTGTATACAGTTAAATATGATTTTTCTGATGATAAAACTTTTAGTACCTATTTCATATATCGCGTGGCTTTCGACTAGGATTTAGTAGCAAAGATTTTTTTTTTATGACCATATTGCGTCGGAAAGGTCATTTCTGTAAAAGAATTCGTTTCGTTTTATTTTGATTTTAAATAAACAGAGTTTATTTTTATTTTTATATACGAGTAAACGTATTCTTATTGCTCTTATTATTGCAGTTCTTTGAATTTAAAAATAAATACATTTTACTGTGTTGAAAACTACGCAAAACTTGGTAAATGTATATCGTATTTTCGTACACATATATGTATATATATTATATTGATCTTATTTTTTTACTTTCCTACTCCATCTTCCGATTTCAATAATCTTAAAATTGTCTTTTATACGCGAGATTGAATCATGTTGCGTAGGTACGAGAGTACGCCAATTCTGTTGAATTTCACAAAATGAAAATATGACAAAATATGACGAGTGATTGACGTAAAACGCCAATAAAAATTTCTAAATTTAAAAATTGTTAAACGTTAAAACAGTTTATATTTTAGTTTGGAGATACGTTTTTTTCAACTAATAGATCAGTCTTATTTTTTAAAAAAAGTGAAGTTAAAAAAATACCATGCGAGAAACAAATATAATACAAGTCAAAATTATGGAGTAAGAAAATATAACGTAGGTACAGCTTTGAAAAATAATTTTTTTATGCTCTTTTGAAAACTTTAAATGTTTTTTTCGGCTATTTATCTAATGGCATAACTTACAAATTTTTTAATTTAATTAATTTTCCATTCTTTTATGTTGCGGAATAAAATTAAGTTAAAATAAAACATTATTTTCATTCATTCTAATTACTAATTAATTTATCATACGTATAATGTAAGTATTTTCGTGCAATATACAGATATATTTATACACACACATTAAACATAACATATTGTATAAAAGACAAATTAAATTAAAAATATTAATGAATGAATATGAAATTATTATTTAGTTAAAGTTTATGTATATATTATAATATGTTGTGTACCTAATACTACTATGCGAGCATAAATTGTGTGGAACGCACAACGCTGTGGAAAGCGACGTAGGTATATATTCATTAAAGTATACTTAGCCAAATATAGTTTTAGAATATTATTACTATCAAAATTGTTTTAAATGGATATTACGTTGCTTGAATCTCATAAGGATTATAATCACTATAATACGCATTGCAGACTGATGATGGTTTTGTGTGTAGCACCAATAGCTATAGTCATACCAAAAGCGCAAATTAATGATTTATACATTGTAGAAGATAAACGTTCCCTCGACATGTCTGTACGGTTTTCAAATAAAGCGCATTATATTTTCCAAAGTAACGAGGAAATAGAAAAAGGAGCATATTTCGTGTAAATTACTAATTATTAATATACAAGTAAATAATTTATTGACATAGTTTTTTATCTTTGGATACATTTTTATTGTTTTCTGGACTATTATACGAAGCAATTAAAACGTGAAAATATATCCAATGCAAGTTATCTACGCATAAATAATCGTATCAAATCGGATGATGAAAATTATAATTGATTTGTTTTATATGCCAACGTGTATGAAATAAAAAAAACATTTATAATAATGGTCGTTATAAAAAAAGTTTATTTATTAAAAACATATATACGTGCGCACACAAATGTTTTATATTTTCTGTCGAATAAGTAAAATATTATTGGAAATGTTAGTTTTTTATCAATTTACAATAATTTATGGTACACAGTTGATTTTTAATAACTGAACATTTCGATAACACGTATTAATTTATTTCCTCGTTGCCGTCGTCGATTTATAAAATAAATGTAATTTACCGTGTGTGTGTGTGTGTGTGTGTGTGTGTGTAATAGTAATATAGTGTGTGTTATTACAAAAAGCTACAACGAATTTATCTTTTTTCGGAATTTATTAAAAAAAAAATTTTAAAATAAATCTTGATAATAATTTTAAAAAATATACCTATTTAAAATAATAATTTTAAAACCTTGACTATTTCAAAATGCAATGATAATATTATAAAAATTATTATGTGTTTCCATAAAATATTGGCATTTAATGATTATAAAAATAAGAACAATAATGCTATATTATTAGTAGGTAGGTATCAAAACGCACGTTGAAGAGTGGTTAAACGATTTTTACAATAGGTATTCGTTAAATGTACGTTTACAATCAAAATGTAATCATATTTTCATTTAACGAAAACAACGTAGACAGAATCTTGTGTTCGAATTGGTTTTAAAACAAAGTGGTTTTAGATGAATTCCGTGTAACATAAATAATGTATGCAATACATACCTATAATTATTATACTCGTACGCAAACTGATATTATTCTACTGTTATGAATGACATTAAATAACCGCAACAGACCTAAATAAAAAAATAAAAATGCGTTTACAGTGGTGAATGTCTGTCGAGTCTGTGTGATTTTTTCACCTGTGTAATATAAACGCAGTTATGGTTCGCTGTCAGGTGTATTTTTGTCGTTGCACGTGGTACAATAATGATTTAATAACGAAACTCGTAGTCTAGGGTAAAATACTGTAATGGCTTGGAATAATATTATTAACGATACGTTTTAAAATTTATAAAATATGAAAATATTAGGATTCCTATTTGTCGAGTTTCCATGGCTGTGTTTGTCATTACTAATATTATTGATATAATATTACAATACAAAACCAAAACGACAAACGGACTTTTGATGAGTGTGTATTGTATAATATTATAACTATATTATATTGTATTGGTCCGAATAATGTCAATTTTATGTAAATAACAATTGTTTACACTTTCAAAATATTATTATTATTCTTATTGTTATTTGCGTTGATAATTTATATTGTATGGTGACAACCCGAATAATTTTAATATGTCCCGATTGTTTTTTTTTAAACCACAATGGAGAACATAATATTATGCGCTGTATTGATTTCTTCGAACTAAAACGAGTTACTGTCTTGCGCCAAAATTAAGTTATATTTTTAAATATCGTATGCTTTTTCGAAAATTTGATTACGTGATTATTTTGTTTTTAAATTAAATTACGGTAGGTTCCTACCTATTAAATAACGCAATATTTGAACATTTTTGTTCAACAGCCCGACAGTCTATTTATTTTAAAAATTACCTTTTCATAGTAGGCATTTTTAATCCAAGCAAAATAAACCGATTTTAAAAATTAATATTAAAAATCCTTAAATTCAAGAATTTCAACTTGTTTTGGCAAGCGCGGAATGTAATAATATACCGTACTACGTTTAATATTAAAAAGAATACATTTTGCTTTAATTTAGATTTTTCAAATAAACATAATACCTTAGAATTTGCTTTTAAAAATGTCCATTTGTATAATATTTGTCGTTAAAATAAAATAGATGAAATAAAACAATGTACTGTCCTTGTATGGTCGTGTCACATATTATTTATATAAACTAAGTACACCGAGTGTACACTTTCCAGTGTAAACACATTACGAGTGGTGCGCAATTGTTTTTCCACGTGAAACGGTATACTTAACTTCTTCTCGTTCGCTTTTGTCGTTGAATATTATGTGGTACACAAAGGTTCTTTAAGAGGGGAATTTGAGAGGAATGTTATTGTTTCATATCAACGAAAAATTAACGAACAAACGAACTTATTAAAATGGTAATTTGTTAAATACGCGGCATTTGAGTAAACTGCGTTTTTAATAATGTAGGTAGGTACCTACCCAACTGCTGTATACGAGATCGGTGCCTAAAGTGTTCGTGAATTATTAATGAAACGTACTCACAATAATAAGCATTCAGCATGAAATAACTGTAGTACCCACGATACGCCGGTTTCGGCTTAAATGTAAATTATATTTATAGTGGATACACTTTAAAGTCAAATATTATAATTCGTACGCAAGGGAGAAATATTTGCACGAATAAATAATATGGAGACCGATCGCAGATTTAATACCTATAGCGCGTTGCAGTTCTCGTCGAGTGGCTTATAATTATTATTATTGCATAATATTTATCGCGGAGCCAGCGAGTTTCAGCGAGGAAATTTTTTTTTTTTTTTTGTTTTTCGGTTACTCTTTATTATAATATATTATTCGAACGCTTCGTAATAATTGTAAAGCGATTTCGCGTGCGTCTTTATCTCGTACAGAATATATTATAATATTTAGTAAGATAAAAACATAAGACACCTTCTTAAATCTGATTCTCTTTACACGCGTTATTATTTTTTTTCATACGTCGGTTACCGAAAATATAGCCATAATATAATATACACACAACAGACAGTACAAAATCAATAGTTATACCCCACTACCCCACAAATACATTTGGACGGCGCTAGTTGAAACAACAAACAATAATAATAAAAACCGCACTAAGTACAAATAGTATTCGGGAGATTGTGTGTAAAAAAAAATAAAGAAAAGAAAAGAACACTCAATTGTATTAAAATAAAACCGTAGTTATTGATTAGTGTAAAACCGAAACTATATTTCGCATCTCCTACGTCACTGCACTATAGGTTTACCTGCTGCGGGAATCCAATTCTGTTTAAATAACTCTAATTCGATTCTCGTGCGGATTATTATTAAAGTGACAGAACAATATTGATTTGTGAACGCAAAAATCACTCAACCCTCAGTCGTAGAACGTTTAATGAAACGATGAATTATTACCAAACCGCTTAGGGGGTTAGTAATTAGCAATGTCGAAGAGTAACTATTAACTTAGTTACAAATTAGTGTAACGAAATTACTTTTTAAGTAATTTGACGGTAATTTGATTGCATCTTATTGTAAGTCATTTATACAAAGTTACATTTTTGTAGTAAAATTACCAAGCTACTATCGTTACTTTATTTTATTTTTTATATACACATTTTAAGAAACAATTTATAGTGAGTGTAAATATATAAAATTTGTTGACAGTAAAATTTTTGTAATAACTAAACTAATAGGTACCTATAACTAGTTTAGGTAGTAACTAGTAATTTAGAAAAAATTATTGTTATTTAAAATAAATATAAAGAATAAAATTTGTTAAACAAGTATTGTTTTCTTTGGTTCTTAAATAAACATTATATGATTTAATATTTTTGATTGACACAATTAGGTACTTAGTTAATGTATTGATAACAATTATTAAGCTCCAGTGATATTTTTGAAAATAAAAAGTTATTTTTAGCGCAAAAGTAATGTACTTGCGGGCCAAATAAAAAAAAATAACTTGGAAATAATTGAATTACAATTTTGAAAGGTAATTTGTATTGTAAGTAATTAAATTATCAAAAAAGTAAGTTCCTAAACATTAATAATTAGCTGAAACAGTGAAGATGTTGTAAAAACGTTGGTTTTTTCTGGTGCTATACACTTAAAGCAATGAATACATTTAGATTATTAAACGAACAATTTTGTTTCGATT
>WHPZ01584413.1:0-21149 GCA_016617965.1 Macrosiphum rosae | reverse complement strand
CCTGTACTATAGGTTCTTGGATACGATCATGGATACGATTAATGGATCTAACAAATTTGACAACATTTTTCAAAAAATTCGATTTCTCTCACCGAATCACGTATTCACGTTCTTCACAAAACTGACAAATACTAGATGTATTTTTTACTATAGGTCAGAGGCGTAGCCAGGGGAGGAGCTGAAGGGGCTGCAGCTCGAAATGTTAAGAGAATTTAAAATTTATTTTAATCGTCTATGATTGTCGCTCAAAAAGTCTTAAATTGTATTTAAAATATATAAAAAATGTACTATAAGTATTAACACTTTTCAGCTATCTATCTGTGCTCGTCCGCGTATTTAATGTGTAAAAGTGTAAAAGTTGATCAGCCACTGTCATAGGTTATAGGTATAATTTTCTGGTAACAAATTTCAGTGTATAGTACTATAGACATTCAACTTGTGCCTCCGTGGCTACATACCTGTATTATGTGTACTTAATATGCATTTAAACATTTAGATAATACCTAATAATATAATGTATAGTGGCCATAACGGGTAGATTTTGTATTATAATAATTTACATAAGTTGCTTTTTATATAAATATAATCGTCACTTTATATTTTAACCAGTGATATAATTTTATAACAATGCGAAAAATGTATAGGTAAGTACAGTATTAATTATAATGAACATAAGAACCATTAACATATTAAAATAATAATTTCGGGCCCAAAAACAAAGTCACAAAAGGCTTAAGCACATCGAGATCAAAGAATAATAATTAAACGTAATAACGTACTATTTATTTACTAGTATTTATAATTAATTATATGATATAATATATATGAAACACTTAGTGGATTTGTTGATAATTGTTATTACTTAGTCGTCTCCGCAAAGTGTTGTGGTGTGGTTTTCTCGACGGATTTTCTCCATGAACATTTTTATAAAGTTTAAATAAAAATAAGAAAACCAGACGGGTTGTATCGTTTACTAAACAATAAATATTTAATTACTTATTATACAACCGTCGATTTATGCTAAACGTCAAAAATAATTATACTGCCATAATAGTGTTACCCGATTCGATATTCTCTCAAAACACGAGCACCGTAATTTTACAACACTTTGTAATATTAAATAATGTTTCAAGTGTGTACCGCACTATACCGCGTGTCCGCATACTGCACAGCGACCGGGTTTATAGTAATATACTGATATTATAATATGTATAATATTATACGTAAGTGGTATATGCATTTAAAATTGTATACTGCAGTTTGTATTTATGAGTGCCTACCCACGCACTCGTAAGTCGACTGGATCGTTTGTATATTACACGATGTACTACCTATTATAATGTTTGATTTTCAAAACTTTACAGTCGCACATAATATTATGTATCATGTATATATAATAATAGTATATACTTTACAGAAATGTTCAAACTTATTCCGCGCGATAAACATTTAAATCATTTACAATTCGTAATGTTAAACCGAGGGGTGTGTATGCAAAAATCCGAAAAATCCGACCGTTAAGGCGTTACCATAAGTATGTACATTATATATTATACAGTCTTATATATATATATAATATATATATATTATATGTATATTATAATATATACAACAACGATAGTAAACGATTATTTACCATAGAGTCAACTTACTGCGGGTGTATATGGATATATCATTATATAACTAGTAGGTATATATATATACAAATATATTTATGTTTTTTGGCAACTACATTCGCTCTAGTCTGTGCATACCGGAATTTTATTTTTTCGATTTTTAAAAAATATTATTCTGCGACGAGCGCAGACCATATGCAGAAACAAGACCAATAGTATATAATATCTGCCTATAATTTTCGAGCCTGTTTCAAACTTTTCGTAAAACCAATCGGTGAAATCGGATACAGAAAAAAATAGTGCACCGTAAAACAAAAACGGGTTTTCCGCCGTCATTTTCTTTTCGACCATAATAATAATAATAATAATAATAATAATATAATAATACATAATACACCGCGGCGGTATTATTATTATCGTTATTATTATACAGGTATTAAAAGTGCATTACGGCAAAAGCCTTTATACCGCGGGCGTACGTAATACAATATTTATTATATTATTATTATTATTATTATTATACGTAGGTACGTCGTAATAATAATAATAATATTATGGCGGCGGTGCAGTAATGTATAATATAAGTAGAGACCGCGAGGGCCTAAAATCATCGGTTGCAGGTACGCACGTCGTATATAAATAATAATATTATATTACGCGCGCGTGTATAATATAATAATAATAATAATAATAATATATTATATTATGCAGGCTGGTGTTGGGTTATAATAGTTGTACACACGGTGCATACACTCACACACAGACATAATATTATACATATATACCGGCTATACACGCACTGCACATAATATAGCGCGCACACATGATTTGCATTTGGGTGTGTCCGTGTACAATAATAATAATTATATATAAACGGGCGACGGCCGACGCGTATAATTATTTAATATTATTATATTATTATCATTATTATTAATATAATGGTATGCGACTGATGACATTGCACGTTTTTCGCGCCGCGTGTGCTACCGCGATCGCACGCACGCACAAACTCGACTTGGGCCCTGAGAAAAATGATAATTCATTCGTACATAAATAATATAATATTATTATTATTATCGTACACATTGCCGGTATATACGCCAATGTACACACATCGAATATAATATGCACGTGTGTGTGTGTGTGTGTGTGTGTACAGACGGCGTAATGCAGCGGGACGCGTGTGGCGTACCTATATCATAATATATATATATATATATATGTTATATACGCACGGTGTGTGCATAAATGTATGCGACGAGCGTGTATTATATACGTACACATTATTATTATTATTATTATTATATTCCGTCGACCGTGTTTTTATGCGTTTGTGAGAGTGTATATTATATTTATTTTTTTCCATCGCGGCAGAATTTGCGATTCGCCGCGGAGATATTGTAATAAAAACCGCGATCGGCGAGGACGACACGCGAAGATTACTGATAAAAAAAAAAAAAAAAAATGAATAAAAAATAATGATAATAATAATACCGGCCAGAAAACCTCGTAGAATTATTATTATTATAATGCACACACACAATATTATTATTATTATTATTATTATACGACGTGTACCTTGTGCGTTTTCGACGTCGGCGGCGCTCTCGGTGTGTCGCAACTCGCAATACCGTCAACATTATATTATTATAATATTATACTATCGTAATGTACGCGCGCATTCAGGCAATGAGGCCCGCCGCGCCAGAGGGTTCGAGACCTAGTTATATATTATACGGCGACGATATAATAATATTATATTTTCTACCGAGTACAACAATATTCTCATATATAAATATATATATACATATATGTATATGTACACCGCGGTATTATGTACGTACACGATATTCTCGTATAAAACTATTATATATTCACGGACGGAACTAGACACGTTATATCGATATTAGCTCTAAACAGGTACCTATAGTAATATAGTGTGCATGTTGGGCTGGGTGGCTGGCTTAAATCCTAATATATAGTTCACGTGCATAAGTTAAGTCTTGGGGTTCTGACACTTTCAACACTATTCCATAACTCAGCCCTCCTTGTATCAACAATATTACCCCTTGCCAAACGTAGATATAATAATATAACATGTTTACCTATATAGGACTAAATACCAATAATAAAACAATAAAGTGTACCTATGGCTAATCGCCAAACAATAGATAACGAATATTAAACGGCTGCACATTTTTAAAAATGTTTCATCTATTCTACTATAGGTTCAGAGAGGCCGAAGCGCATCAAAATAATATCGTTGAGGGTGGTGCTAAGGTTTAGTTAATTCCTTCGTTTTGAGTTTTTATAAGCTCCAGTAGTCTGGTACAACTATAATCATAGCACCCACACAGCATTTGGGAAATAATAATAATAATAGTTTGTGAATATTTTAAAATGCTTGAATGATGAATATTTGACTAATAATATACTATAAATATTTTTTGTGTATATATGATTTAAATGTTTTTTTATAAAATATTTTCAAAAATATGAACTTCTTGGCCAAAGAATATAACTAAAATATTTCCTTATTATTAACGCAACTTTTTAAAATATATTGATAACCATATTATTTTCCTGAAAACATTTTTAAAATAGTTATTAAATATTTATATGGTGTGTGGGAGCTGTTACCCATCTCGGTTAATATAGTTTCTACATATTTGAGTTATTATATTATTGCAGATATTATAAAATCAAAACTTTAGCAATTAAGATATGTTTTGGTCTAGTGACTTTCGGTACAAATGTCAACATTTTAGAAAACTAATATTTTTAAAGACTATTTAATAATATTTCAATATAAATCGGGTTTAAGTGCTACAATAGTATTATGAAAAAATTTAAAAATATCTATTATTTTCAATATTTAAGCGGAGTGAATAATTTTAAGCAAGTTGAGGTAAGGGAAGAAAATTAGTACTGCATACATGTACGTGTATGCCGTATGAATATGGTATTTTTAGCTATACAGGCGAGATAGCGTGTATCAAAAAAATAAATTAGTGTTCTTAAATAATTTTAAGTGACCTAACCATCATAATATTGTTATACCTTATAAAGTTATAACTATCGATAAAATATCCTATTTTCCTGCTTTCAATAGTCAATACTCACCCACCCATATTTAAAGCATTGCTTGACCAGCACTTTGATCCTTTGTTACACGCCACTGTATAAAAGTATGTATATTACAATAAATAACGTAAGTAATGTATTACAGTAAATCGGAGTTTGGATTTGTTCATAGACGGAAGCCTGCAAATAAGAGGGCTAGGAGACTAAGCCAAAAATACTAATCTGACCTGAAAGTTTCATTTCACTAATTTTATCAAAATTACCCCCTCCCCCCCCACACACACACACCTCATAAAAAAGTTGAGCCTATTTGGACGAGACGTTTCTATAACTTTTATTTTCGCCAAAATCGGTAGGTATTTGAATGTATTTTTCAACCGTTATTGTTATATTATTTTTTCCATAGTAGTCCCTGTATTATAATATCGTATCATCATAACCATCACGATGTCGGGTGCACAGTACGATGATAATATCGACGATGGACAAATAATTACCAACTCTTTTCAAGTCGACGTGAACGCGTTGCACACGCGATTAGGTGCATTATTAATATCGTTGCGTGCGGTTTCGTTAACGCGCCGGATTATTCGATCGGCGGCGCGTGTACACACACTCTGAAAAAAGAAAAGGGCACAAGCGGTAACCGTAATCCACTTGGCTTGTTTGGAAACAATTATTACGCAAACGAAACGGGCGAGAGTTAATGGGGCTCTCCGGAGCTGCAGCGACCGAGTTTCGATAGATATAGACTTTGACAATTAGTGCGACCCTCCCCCGCATCCACCAAGCCTGAACGATCACGGCGTCTCGTCTATGTGTTTCGATTACCCATAATATGGTGAGTACATTGTTATTATTGTCATTAATAATAATGATTACGTGTGTGTGTTTGTGCAAGGTGCAACAGAGTAATCGACGACATTTCGGGACCACGGTGTACGTTAACAAGGTAAATATCGTGTAAAACGAGTATTTTAAACAGCAATGACTACTTAGACTTTTTTCTCTTCATTTCCCTGGGAATAGTGAAATGTCTCTTTTTTTTTAATATAAATATATTATAACAATACGTGTAAATAATATAATATAATATACATCGTGTACACGCGCGCGTTAGGACGACGCCACGGCCGACGACGTATCGACGTAATTTCTTTCCTTTATACACCGAACGGGCAAATTTTCATCGTCCACTGCGCTCGGATCGAATTAGGATTGCATTTTTCCGGATTCGGCGGCGGTTACTCGACCGTCGGCGGCGACGTCTTTTCCCCCGACGAACGGCGACCCATAATCGCTGGCACACGCACACACACCCACACGTACACGCACCCACCCACACGGACGGGGGCGCGCACACACATATCGACGCGAGAAAACGGATGTGAATTTCCATCGGGGAAAAAAAATATATATAAAAACGCTCATCTTCCTCATCCGAAAACCCCCGGGCCGAACGGCGATGATTTTCTCGACTTCCGGAGGCGGTGACGGCGGGCGGTAGCGGCGTCGGTGGTGGTAGTGGTGGTGGCGGCGACGGCGAGATCATTATTATACAGCGACCGTGTTTATATATATATATATATATAAATATATACGACATATATGTGTGTGGGTAATAATATATTTTCTGCCATTTCCTCAGTGGCGGCGGCGGTTGCGTTTACTGCGTACAATGACGGAAAACGACGGCGACCGTGTGTAAAAATATATAATATAATATTATTATATACGACCGTCGCGTGCGCGTGCGTGCGTGTGCGTGTGCGTGTGCAGAGAGTAATGTGTTCGTCGTGCCCGCGATACGTATATAATAATAATAATAATATTACATTATACATGGGATATTTGTGAAAAAAAGAAAATAATACAATTTTTATAATATAATATATATATATATATATTATACTTTAACGTAGGTACGCAGCGGAAAAAAGGGGTTCGGTTTGATAATTACGAAGCGAAATAACGTTATATACGTCCGTCCGGCGGTGGCGGTGGCGTGGGTGGAGTGAGCAGCGGCGGTGGCCGTGGAGGCGGCGGCGGCGGCGGTAGCGACCGTGTACGCGTACCTACACACGCACGACGCACACACTCGTCGTATAATGTATTTTTATATATATATATAATATGTGCACACCGCGACGTATAATATAATACTATATATGTGTACGTGTGTGGGTATACATATATATATATATATATAAGCGTTTGGGGCCGATCGAAAGCGAAACGACCGGAAGCCGGCGGGCGGCAAAAACCGTTGGGACAAAACACGCGGCGTTTGTGCGTGTGTGTGTGTGTGTTCAGTGGATGCGCGTGCCCGACGAAATTGTTCGGGTATTTTATTTTGTATTTTTTTATTTATTTTTTTTTCCCGGCCGTCCGTCCGTCCGTCGCCGTCCGTCCGCGTCCGACGGAAGTAACGACCGGAAACGCTTTTGGCCCGTGACACAATACGTATGAAAAATAAAAAAAAATAAAATGAAAAATAGAACCGCATCAGTTTTATCATTTCTGTCGATCGTCACCGGTGCCGGTCGTGTATCATCATAAATCATAATAGGTGTATTCTTAAATCATACATATGATAATTATATAATGATTATAATTATGATTATTATAATGAAAAAGATGATAATAAATTAATTTATAGTATTATGACGTAGTATAGACGTTAGTATTACAATAAATGTACAACACAGTAATGTCGCATCGTTTATTATTATTACTATTATTATCAGACAACGGGACGACGACTACGACGATGGCGTCGGCGGTGGTGAGTGGTGACGATGGACGAGGACGAGCACGGTCAACAGGATTAATAATATAATACTGAACATGGGTGTATTGTGTATTATTATACTGTATATACGCCACCTACTGTGTAGGCAGGCAGGTATAATATGGTACGTTGTAATGTTGTATGGGCATTACAGGGGCGCGAGCGTTCGCGATACACAGTACACTATAATATACACATAATATAATAATATTATATATATAGTCGTACGCACAATGGTATTGGTCCGGTGTGTGCGTGCGTCATCCTAATATAATAATAATACAATAATAATAATATTATAGTAAAGCGTACGACGATGAGTAACACACACGAGCGGTATAAATAACATAATAATAGCAATAACAATAATAAACGACGGTAACAATATAACCGAATGACAAAAAAAAAAAAAAAAATCTGTCGAATTCCACAGAATCCGATCGGACCTGAGCACACCGATGCGGCACCGGCCGCCACCGTCGCCGACGAGGACGATTTCAGGCAACCTGCAGCGGGCACGACAAGGCGATGGTATTATTATACGGCCGATAATGAATGACATTTGCCCGCGCGGTGATTTCGGGCGTCGCCGTCGCCGCCACCGCCGTCGCCATCGTCGCCGTGATCGCCGCATGATGATAATAATAATATAACAATACGACGTCGTGCGTTTCGACAAGGTTCTCTCCGTGCTGTTCCCTACCAGCGTATTAGTATTATTATTATTATTATTATTATTATAGCACAACAATACGTCTTGTGTGCGCGGTTGCAGTTGTAGTAGTACACATGGATATTATTATAATACACTCATGCAAGCGCATTAAATATAATAATAATATTATATTATTATTATTATTATCATCATCCGACGGCCCCTATGGTGGTGTACGTGTACTATACGGGAGCGATTTTTTTATTATTTAATTTTTCTCACACGACGCTGCTGCATCGTCATTCGTCATCCGTCCGATCGACGACGCGTAAAATACTGCGGACGCGCGCGCCGACGACGCTCTCGCACAATTCGACAATAATAATTGACTTTTCAGTTTCCATCATAACGCTCTATCGCGTTTCGACATAATGATATTATAATAATAATAAAAATAACAACGACAATATATAATATAATATAATGCCAATATATATATTATATTCCATAATATTATGTCCATATACGTATATAGCATAATACATCTATCTACAACCCACGTCCCGTTTATTCGGACGGCTGCAGTACCGCGAAGCAACGTTTATTATTCACTCGATTTTTTGTTTGACGTATCGACGGTTGTACACGTGTTCCTTCGGAGTCCTTTGTCCGACACTTTGTCGTAACACTACGCTCGTGTATTATTACGAACACTATATCATAAAGTGTATAGTCGGATCGGTAACCGCGATTTTGTTTAGGTACTAATACCATATACCCGTTCACATTTTTGCACCCGTTTTCCACGAAAAAGCGTGTTGGGTTCATATGCATTTTCCGCATTTTTTCCTCGGAAATCGATTTTTTACTTAACTCCACGTGTAAGCGTGTGACGACGACTCGCGGATGTCGAATGGTGGTTTACTGGTTTCTGCACACAACACAATGACAATTAAATTAATCTTTCAAAACAAATGATATTATTATCGTTTCCAAAACTTAACAATTCATTCCAATCTCTATTCCGTAGTTTTATTGTATTTATCGTATTTGAATTGTCTACACAATATATTTTTTTCGATATTTATTTTAAGTAATTTAAAATGTTAAGACATTTAATTATTTAAATGTAGTCGAATGAATATAATATGAATAATTATTAAAACATAATAATAACAAATTTTTGTATTTAAATGTCCCCAAAGAAAATACTCAAGAGGATATTCTAAGCACGTGGATGCGGTGTATTCGAAAACGATAGAAACCATATTTTATTGAATAAAAAACCGTATTTACACGAATTCCTAAAGATTAAGCTGATAAGAAAAAATCCAAATTTATTCTTGTATTCAGAAATTCATGACGTATATGCACAAATATTAATGTGATTAAATAACTTGTAGTATTATTTTTACTTAGTTAATTAATGAAATTAGAATTATCTTTTATATTTTTAAATTAGAATATAAGCTTAAGTTACCTATGTAAAAATATTATATGTCTATAGGTAAGTGTAATATATTGGTATCGTGTAATCTTGCAAATATATATTATAAATAACATTGTAATATAAACGTGAATAATGATAATTAATTCATACTTTGATATTGGCTAAGAATAATAAGTTCAAAATGTTCATTGTAATATTTATTTGATCTATTAAATACTGTACAGTTAGTATGATAGTGATTTAATAATTATTGGTGATCTGAATAAAATTAGATTCTATAGTGCATATTGATGAGTACATTATTTGAACTAATACAACTATTTCATATTTGAAATGTCTTCAAATTGTTATTATTGTTTTTATTTTTTTGTAGACAATAAGTACTGCAATATATTTATATACGATTGTGTGTTACACTATTACCACTATTTAGTACATTTTAAAACTATTAATTAGGTACAGAATACAGAAACTACAAACACCATCAAGTAATAGAATAATTGATAGTATTTTCTGTATTTAACTTCTGGAATAATTGTAATCAGGGATCGAAACAGTTTCCAATTTTAACGGTTACGGTCTAGGTTTTTGAGAATGGTTTTCAAATTTTTGGTATTGGTTTCAGTTTAAAAAATGTTTTTTTAAATTTATTAGTACAAGAATGGTTTTTGAAAATGTTGAATTTATTTTCTGTACCTCATAACTGTAGACCTGATTTTTATTACCTATTGTTGTATCATGCATAATATATAAAAAATATTGTTAACTAGGTTAAGTAAACATTCATATGTAACAGGTAAAATACCAAAACAAATCAAATCATACAATACTCAATAAGCCAAGTAACAACATAGAAACAATTATGCATTCCACCAAATTAGGATAAGATATCAATTATTATGTAACACAATAACAATTAGTATAATTTTAAGCATAGTCAGTAAGTATAATGCAACTAGGTTAAACTTAATATCGATACTACCAATAGTGCTTCGATTGTAATATTGATATACAAGTAATATGGGAAGACAAATAGATGGTCAGTTGACGGTGATCGTGTGACTCGATCGTCACTGGACGTAAAAGTTTTAATAAAAGTGCTTATTTATTAATTGTTCGTTTATTTGTGTACGTCTGTCATCGACGTATACGACACTATTAACTATTAAGGGCTGAGCCTAAACATCTAAACTGTTTCCAATTTGTATAATTAGTGTAGGTACATACAATAATATAGCAAATTTACGTTCAGCAGAACTAATTTCGTGTTGTTAACTTTAATATGTTGTACCTACTTTTGCATACAACATAATTATGTTTGAGATCATTATTCGATTACATTGATATTTAATTGTAATTCACAATAACACCACCTCTTTTTAAAGCTTGTGCTTTTGGTTCCGGTTCCGGTGTTCGAATATGAAAAAACCGCAGTTTTAACCGGTTTTTTGGAAAACCTGTTAAATTGGTTTTAATCCCTGTAAAAAACAAAACAAAACAAAGTAAGATATCTATGAAGAATTTTGTACTTTTTATTCCTAGATGAAAACTAATTTTTTTATTATAGGTATACTAATAATATAGGGGAATCATTAGCCACTCGTATAAATACATTAATAAATGAACCTACGAATTATATTCATAATACCTACTTATTATTAGTTATTACGATTGTGTAATATTGTGTCTGTTTCAAATTATTTTTAATATTATAATCATAAAAATACCTATATTACCATATTATAATTAATGTACACAGTTTTTTCCATACCTTTCTCATAACAATATTGCAGTATTACCCATTATATTTTATTTTTGTTACTTAGTCCTGATGGTTGCCAGTATGGCAGTATGTTGCCACGATCGGTTATTCGATCAATATAAACTTTTATTTTGTCACCATCATTATT
This sequence comes from Macrosiphum rosae, assembly GCA_016617965.1. Classification (NCBI taxonomy): domain Eukaryota; kingdom Metazoa; phylum Arthropoda; class Insecta; order Hemiptera; family Aphididae; genus Macrosiphum; species Macrosiphum rosae. The sequence continues at coordinate 9,643 of WHPZ01584413.1, read as the reverse complement.
TATTTATATACTAATATATGCAAAATTTTTGGACATGGAAGGGGGCAAAACTCATGGTGATCCATAAGCCCGGGATCAAGGACAAGCTAACAACGCACAGTGTTTTAAAATAGAAAAAATCTGGAATAAACTAATTATTTTAAAATGTTAGATTATACAAAACTAAAAACTACCGGATCATTAATTATATACTTACACATACATTCAAATTTTTTTCTCATATTTGGTAATAAATAAATGAATAAACAGGTAAATATTAGTTATTTAGTTCATATTTGAAACATCAAAATTAGGTATTCAGTATTCATGTCTTCGTCTTCATCTGCGGTCAGTAACTGAAATGTTTGTATCAAATAACTTTTCTACTTCCAAGGACCATTTTTTTTTCTTTACTTCATGAAGTCCGTTTATCTTTTTATCTGAAGTAAGAAAACTACGAGTTAAATTAGCCTATAAAAAATTACTTTTATAGTCGTAGGTAACTAAGAATAGAGCAGATATGTGCAACTAAAACTATATTAATGTAGAGATTGAAAGCTATCATAAAATATGAAAATGGACGGGGAACCCAGGGGATAAGTCTATCTAAATCTCTTATTTTTCTTTATTTTAATGAATAATATTGCTGATATTATTATTGAACGTCAGATTTATCACAGAATATAAAACCATTGTTGACAAAAATAAATGTATACCAACCTATACTCTATACACTAACAAATATTTAACAACTTTGTTCAGAATTATGGTATTAGAATTTACTTACTAATGGTACACAAACTGTATTATAAACTGTAATTTATTAAGCATTTTATAAATTCCGTTTTTTTTCAACATAAAATAGTGATTTTATCAATGAGAATTTCATTTTTTTGAAAATTTCTTGTAATACACTATTCAACAAGTAATATAATAAAAATTTGCAATAATTTTAATTTAAAAACAATTTTTTTTTTTATAGACTTTATTCCAGCTTTTTTTTTTAAACCACTGTGGAACGGGGACATACAGACTTATAAGTCAGAGCAGAGCGACATCCACTTATCTACCCGCTTTTTTAAGTTTGTATTTTATATTTAATAAAAATATGTTTATTTAAGAAAAAAATCTGCAAGTATTGAAAAAATCCTAGTTAAATTATAAAAAAAAAGCTAAAAAAATGAATTTTGGAAAATCTCCCAAGGGAATCAGGGGTCCTAGAAAAATTTAAAAAGGCATAGCAAAATCTATCAAATTCTACTGAATAACTTGGTGTTATTTTTTTTGGAATTGAACAAAGTGCCGGTACTGCCACTAAAATTGAAATCTCCGCCGAGGAAAGATGGGGTCCTAGCAAAATCCAAAATCGCCTAAAAAAATCTAGCGAATTCGGATGAATAAATGGGCGTGATTTTTTTTGATCGGGCAATGTGCTTGTGCAACCAAAAAGATGGCACCGGCCTGTTTGCTGGTGGATGTACTAAGTTCAGGGGCCCTAGCAAAATCTATAAATGGCCTAGCAAAATATTGCAAATTCCTAGCAAATGTTTGATACGAGTTTGGTAGTCATAGCTTAATGTGCCGGTGCCAACAGGACAGACATCGTAAAATGTATTAATATATGCAATAAACCGTAAAAAATAATAAAGCTACTTGAAAATGGTCAAAAACGCAAAATAAGAGTTCCAACTTTGAAGACGTATTTGTTACATGAAACGAATTACTTGGAACACATTGTCCTAGACTCTAGGTTTTTAGGTACCTATTTTTTATCGTTCTATAAATGAAAGTGTGATAACGTTAATGTCCATGGATAATAGAAGTACGTCATTGAGCTCAAAAGACATTTTTGGTTATTCTTAAAGTATTTCACGTTAGTTTTCATAGTCCATTAAAATTATAATCATAACATAATTGTTACCAGCTACCTCCCTACGGTTACTTACCTAAGTTATTATAAGCTATGCGTTTCACCTCGATAAAAAAAATACTTACTTAGAATCCGTGATACACTCACTTAAACACCACGACATATTAGTTATTACTTAACTGTGCATATTATTATTTATAATTTTGTACAAATATATAGGTAATATTCATAGAGCAACCAAAAAATAATATACTATGCGTTGAACCCGAACCCTATTATTAATAATAATCCTATAATCCCTACTATTTACTAATAAGTAATATAAGGTACTGGCGTACTAAAAGTTCGAGTATAATATTAATATACCTACATATACCTATTATACTACAATATTTATATTAATAAAAGGAGATGTTTGCGTATATGTGTGTGTGTGTGTTTGTATGTGTTTGTTTGTGTGTGAGTATACAATCAACAGCCAAGTCTACATCGCACTTTTAGTTTTGAAATTTGGAACGAATTTGGTAGTATTACACCCGACTAAACGAGGATGTGCACCTCGAAGCCAATTTTTTTAATCTAACATTTTAAAGAACGGCCACAGATGAACTTAGTTTTGGCTCACGAAAATCAAAATTTTTCGTTTATTTAATTATTGCCATTGCAGGAGGTTACAGATTATATTATTATATTGATATATTTAATATCACCAGAGTACCATGATGATTTAATTTTTTTTCATAAAATTTGGATACTTTGATAGCATATTAAAAAGATTGATATCTCAAAAGATAACATCAGAAATTTAAAAATTAAAATGTTAAAAATTGATCATAATTAGCTGTAAATAAGATTTAACTTTTAGAGTTTTATCGATAATCCATAAAATAAAAAGTAAAATTGTCATAAAACAGTAAAAAAATATTAAAGTAATCCCATTTTACGGTACTTATATAATAAAAAATTACTAGAAAATGTTCAATGGAAAATCATAAAATTAGCCATTGTAATGTTCAACTAAAACTGAATAGAATACGGCGATAGAAATATAGACTAATTTGAAATCGGGAGAAGTTGGGTAATACATTTATAAATTATAATTAATTAATATCAAAGGCCTAAAACGGATAACCCTTATATGCAAATCCACAGTATATCATAACATTTAAGTCAATAGATTCAGTAAGATCCGTTTAGTGCATGTCATAGGCTACGTTTTATTGTTCTGTACATTTTACTATTCAACACATAAATGTTGAATTTAGTTGACTCACGGAAAATAAAATAGGTTTTATAATTTTATATAATTTTAGATCTGTATTTTATAATTAGTCGAAACAACCAAAAATAACTGTGTTAAAAATATTTGAAATTTACATCTTAACCGAGTTTAAGAATGGGTGGATTCAAGGGGATTTGATTTGTCACGGTCAATGCCACACCGGATCAGCTTAGTTCATTATTACATTACAGCGATACTCAAAAAGTAGAGTTGTTTTGATAATAATACGTAATAATATAATGGCCGTTGTTTACAACCGAGTAACGGACATGGTTTCGTACATTGTTTTGAAATATTTTTCTTTGGCTATTGAATGTAAACAGTATGTTTAAGTCAATGAACACCCCGCAGTCAACGAAAAATAAATATTATATTTCCTTTATAATAATATCGTGTACCTACCGACAAATGTCATTGTGTGATTCTTCATAAACGTAAATTTATAATAGCACATACAAAAGTATTATATACGACCAAATCACAGTAATCCTAATCCCAAGTCCCGATACTCGAGCACAGATATTTTTCTTTTTGGTTCATTATCGAACAATATACGGGAACCACTAGCTCCATATTTCTAATCGAATGTGCGCAGTTTATTTCTATTATACAACACAATATAATATATATACATACCACGACCAACCATAGTGACCATGTGACCACACACATAATCATATTGTATAGTGTATGCTATACATATACGGTCGGGGTTTATAATATGGGCCCATAATAATATATCGATCGGCCATTTTCATCTGTCATTATTAAATATACGATGCACAATAAAGTCCGTCCAAATCGGCGACGGCAAAGAACGAAAAATACACGTCCCTATGTAATATATATTATTATATATAATGTAGAGACAGATTTCCGTTCCATTCAATAGGTGTGGACCTATTATAATACATAGGAACACATTTTTTCTGCGTCTCCTCCGCTCATATATCCCTTTTCTGGAGCACTGCTATAACCGAGCGCATCAAATACTCCAATAAAGAGACGGAGCTCCGTACCCATTCACAAAGCGCGGCTTCTCAGCAGGGATGTATTTCGTATAGACCCACACGCATACACTCATATATATTTATATATTATATTTTATATAAACGTCGTCGACCCGGATGTGTAAAAACATCAGCGTAGGTATATGTATGCTATATACACTTACCATATGTGTATTGGCTGCAGGAATACGAATACCATAAACGAACGCGAAATTCGTTTCGGCGCAATGAAACACTATTCCATAAAGCCACCGAAATCTTATTATATATTTTTGAACTTTTCTTGCATATAAGATATCTTTCGTTCGGTTTGCGCAGGAGACCCGCCGCCGATGCGGAGGGTGGGTTTTCCAGGGGTTTTTCGGACGGAACTATACTATATGTATATAGGGTTCGTATAATCTCCGTTTCATATATCCTCGCGGGTAGGTTATACGTGTACACACACTGTCGTGTATGTGTACCTACGCCTAAACGACCGTCGATACATAATATATCTTATAATCGCGATTCTAAGGGTATGCATAAATATATAATAACGCACGTATATATAGGCATACCAGGCGAGCTTTCTGCAGAGGGTGCAGCCGCGGCCGTCTGACGTCCGGGGTACGTATATAGCAGGTATAGGAAGGTATACACGGGGGATCGATTTTTTTTCCAAGACGGAGAGCAATTTGGACAGCGTTCCGAGGGTGCATGGGCACCCCCCCCCCTTCCACAAAAGGGTGACCCATATATTATTATTATGCGTGTATCTCCATTACTGTTTCTCGCGTGCGCGGAGTGTTCATCCGAAGCTAGATTGGAATAATATGATACTTTTTGTCTGCAGACTGCAATGCACGCACGATAGTCACTATATACACACAGACTCAGGCACATACACACACGCACCCACACGCACACATAGGTACACGATATATTGCGTTATTGTATACGATAACAAACTATGTAATATAATGTACATACGTCATATGTATGTAGGTAATTATCCATTACCCACATACACACACACACACACACACACACATAAAACATAAAATATATAGACGGTTTCAACTATCGGAGGTAAATACGTAGAGGCACCTTTTCAATAGTATATACTATATACTATATTATATGTGTTTACAAGTGCATAATACACCAAAGTTTGTGACACATCGAGACGAATCAATTAATCATCGATCAGCATCGTGGACGTATAGCGCCTACCGAACACTGTAAACAGGTATTAAAAGGACATTATTATACTGTAATAGAATAACAATAAAATACGATACGTTACGTGTGGCATTTTTCAAAAAAAACATATTTGACTGTACTTGCAGGTCGGCCCCTCATGTATTTCAAAATAAATCAAACGCGTTCGCGATTCGTGTGTTTATTAAACTAAACTCATTATTACTAACTGCACCGCTCGCGCGTTGACCTCACTTCTAATTTTCTAAACGTTTCGGAGCGGAAACGCATTATTGTATTAAAGTTTACTATCGTTATTCAAGTTGTTTATTATTATTATCATCGTGTCTTAATATTAGAAAACCAATACTTCCGCAGTTCCGTGTATTAAACTATAGTAGAATATTATAGCCGTCAAAAACTCGCAATCTTTATAAGTCGATACGGTACAATAATAATATATTGTATTTTATATAAAGTCTCGACATCGGTAACGATAATATTTTGATGCATACATATGGTATTGCATACGTCGTGTGATTATTGTTATGTTATGCGCAGGGCTTGCAAAAGTTATAATAACGTTATGATTATAACGTTACATTTGAAAGAAAACGATTGAAATTTGTAAACTTAATTATAACGGACAGCGATAATCAAAAATAATTAAATACAGCAAAACATAACATATATACGATTAACAAAATATATTATATATCATTAATCCAATCGTAATTTATAGAATATCATTGACCAAAAAATAACTCAAAACTAAATATTTTAAAATTTATTCATTTAAAAGGTATATTGATTTTATTTAATTCATGTAAACAATCTAAGAATTGAATATATTATATTCCGTAACCAGGCCTACCCGCATTAGTTATTATTTTTAAATTTAACAGGTATTAACACTATTTTAAAATTATATTAAAAATTTAATTGTAAACAACATAGAACGGATTTTTTTTTTCAAATTCAAGCTCTGGTTATACGATAGTTTTCTTAAATCGTAACGCCATAATAATAATAACATTTTCATTGCTGAATGATTGGTTTTTGCGCAGGTGATATGAATTGTATTTGTGTGCAAAATACCATATCATTCAAACATTTCAAACGTAATAATAAAAGAGTGAACCTATAACTTAATATTGTTGAACCTTCGCTTCGGAATAATGTATAATATAATATATAAAATATTATATTGTTGTGAGTCTAAACAACGTTTTATAACCTTATAATAACACTGTTTGTACTAGGGTAAAAATGCTGTCGTCACTATAGTCACTACCTATACACACTCATAATGCATATTGTTGTCGTACCCGTGTATGCCGTATCGATGTAATTTAGGTCCGATGACCGATATTAAAAATATTTTATCGCCCGTGTTTGTGCAGCATATAATAATAATAATATAATAAACATTAATATACCGTGACGCCCGTCGTCGTCGCGAAAGCGTTCACATATTATACATTTTTATAATATATATATGTACATTATAGACACGATATAATAAACTATCGTAAACATTTTTTATTATTATTTATTACTTTTTTTTTTTAACACAAGTCCTTTTGATTTTTTCCCTTCCGTTTAGTATATTAATATGTTTTTTTCGTGTTGTGTTTTGTTTCCTTTGTGTGCGTGGATATTTAGCGAACACATTCTATTGTACGCCGGCATCCCCCCATTTATACTTATATAGTTATATGTGTATGCCTATAGGCTATATTATGTTATTATGATATTATGTTGTTTGGTCGTGAGTATGTGTATGCATATAGTGTGTATATAAGCACAGGTACACGTATGACGTATATACATATGTATATGTATGTATTTAGGTTCCATGATTTATTGAAATGGATTTCGTTTACCACTCGTGTGTGTATATGCGAGAAAAGGGTGACGGGACAAAAAAAGTTGTCTCGGAGTAGTCTGCCCGACGTTTAATACTATAAAACATCGGTCCACGTGTCGCGTATAATATTCGTACAATCGTATACTTGATATGTCATATTATATATTGTACAATATACACCCATTTATATATATGTACAGTGTGCGGATAGTTTCCGACGATGATGAATATTTCAATTGGAAACTCGCGTCTACAGCTTGTATTATACATATAGGTGCTACACGATTTAATATAATAATATTATTAAAGTTTAACTCGTCGTAAACGCGCTTATCGGCAATTGGCATCGCGGCGGCGTTTCGTCGCTTATTTATTTAACAGTTTTTTTTTCTCAAATGTTAACTGCTAATAAGAGTGTTAAGGTGTCATTACATTATATTAATACGAGTCCGCAGGCTGCTCTTATCTTGCGGGATCGGCCCGCCATATTATATTATTTGCTGCTGCAGCAGATACTTTCGTATCGCAGAGACGTCTGCAACTTTTCATAATACTTATTATATAATATGTATTATCAATGTTATCACTCGGGGACGGGTTTGCGGATGTTTTGGGCAAGATGGGGAGGAGGTGTGCTGATAAAACGATAATGAACGCACCACATGACCGGATGTCGATTTGAAGCGCAGTTGTACAAGTTTTGTTTACTTATATATAATAAAATATAATATATATTATTATTCTAAAAATTTATTTTATACGCTTATAATAATAGTATGATGATATACAGTCCGACCGATAGTCTCGAGTGTATTATTTAGCATTATAATATTTACTATTCATTATTCAGTATTATTATATCATGCTCGAATCCAATTTCTGCGCTTGTTGATATATTGTTCTATATCACGAACGAGTGATTATCACGAAAATATATTTCGTATAATATAATATTTAGCCTTTTGCCGTTTTCCATCAGTATTGATACAATTAGCATAAATAATAATAAACATTGTATATATAGAGTTACACCTTTATAAACTATAACACTGTTGTTTTGAATGCCATATACTTATACTTAGTATAAATACCTATGTGATTACTTTAGTGGGAAAAATAATCATTATTGTCAATTAAATAATATTATGTGACAACTTCTTATGCGTACTTAAAACTGTTGTATTTACCGTAATATATATACGTCATACGTTTTTTATTTTTCTAATAAAAGCTTCAACGTCACAGGTTATTAGCCTAGAGTATAAAGATATAAATGAGTAGCCATAAAAAGAAAAAAATTCAGTTAATGGTGATTTTTAATGATATAGGTATTAGATTTATATAATGTTAGAACTTTTTTATATAAGCTGTGTTTTGGTTAAGAGATTGATAATTTTGGCGACGTTGTTTTCGTTTTGCTTTTTCCATGTTCAGTGGTATAGAGAGATTGAAACGTATGTTTTGGTATTTCCTGCATTCTTGAATTATGTGTTTGACGGAGAGTTCAGTTTGACATTTTACGTATATGGGTGGAAGTATGCCTATACACAGTATTTTTCAGTAAGAATTAAAAATATTCAACAAAAAGTAGATGCGTATTTATTCGTATAATTTTTTTTAGTTGTTACCGCGATAATATATATTATAATTTTATAAAATATAATTACTTGGGTAGACGTTTCTTTGATTTTCACAAATCCCCGCGTAACCTCCTTCGTTTGACTGTTCACCTCTTCCACCGAAACGAAAATCATAATATTATATGTATTAACTATTATAACTTCATTTTAACTGGTCCATACCAAAATCAAACTTCATCGTGCAGTGTATATAGTGCCGAGGGAATTCGTGTCGATTCCGATTGTGACCATTGAAGCTCCAACTGCCAGCACATCTCGTAATTATTATGTCTTTTGATTTCTAGACAAAATACCACTAGGTATTGTGATAAATAAGTATTCATATTTCGTGATTCATAAAACTAATTATGAACTCATATATGAGTTTGTTAACTTATTTTCTATGCTGAGAACTAAAAACATTGTCATTTCATTTGATAAGTCTTAAATAGTCTTAAGATGAACATACACACTAATAAGCATGAAATATCAATTATTTTTTCTACACATAACTTAGTAAAGAGGTCTGCGGGTATAGTTAGTTTTTAAAAGGAATCCCCGACAACTGGAAGTAGTTAAACAAGCCCCATGCAGTATAGAGAGCAAAAAACAATCTGGGTATGTGTGCGTTTGTTTGAGGCTGTTGTACAAGAATATTCTAAGCTGATAATTTAGTACATATATAATATATAATAATAATAATAATAATCGTAATATATAAACAATAATCGTTGTTATAAAATATAAAAATGAATCGTGTAATGTGTAATTATTGTGCGGGTCAGGGGTGAGTAATAAAAAAAACACAATAAAACATAATGATTATGACTA
>WHPZ01584412.1:0-25807 GCA_016617965.1 Macrosiphum rosae | reverse complement strand
TGCAGTATACAACTTGATTGTTTTAAAAGTTATAAGTTCAAGTTGGAATAGTCGGATTTCTCAATACTAATAATGTGCTGCTTATTGTTTATTATATTTACTATAAAAGTCTGGAGGAATATAATTTGTAGGATGGATTTCAATTTTAAGATTATTTAATTCTGGAACTGCAGTTGTTCAAAATAATTGTTATACGTATAATAAATTATTATTATTATTTTATGTATACCTCCAACGGGCGGCCACTGTGTGCATCGATATTCGGATATTCCTATGTATAATATAAATATATTATTTAAGTATAAGGTGATTCTTCTAAAGGTAAACAATTATTTTGAAAAGTTTTTGGAATATGTATGTTTTCACATAAATTCACTAATCAGTCATAAGTCATTACATATCATTATGTTTTTATCCAAATCAGTTTGAAGATTTTTGTTTTTTCAAATAACAGCATATTATTGTTCATTTTTAATTTAATATTCCAAAGAAGAATGTATTTAAAAATCGATTTTCAAACAAGTAAGTAATTCGGTACCTAGTTAAATGTTATAAATTATTAGCAGTTCCTATTTAAAGTTATAGGTTAGGTTAGGTTAGGTTAAATAATTAATGCTAAAAAATTAATTAATTAACGACCCGGTAAACATTTTATTTTATTTTCAAATATTTCGTTTTGAAATATGAAATTATGTGAAAAAAATACATATTCCAAAAACTTTTCAAAATAAGTGTTTACCTTTGGAAGAATCACCTTATACTTATATAATATATTTATATTATACACAGGAATATCCGAATATCGATGCACACATAAAATAATAATAATAATAATTTACGTATAACAATTATTTTGAACAACTACAGTTCCAGAATTAAATAATCTCAAAATTGAAATCCATCCTACAAATTATATTCCTCCAGACTTGTATAGTATATAATAAACAATAAGCAGCACATTATGCAGGGGTGTTGTTGTTGTTGTTGTTGACCTCAGTCGTCGGGTTTTTTTTTTCTTTTATTGCTGGCAGACATGATTTCAATTTACTCGAGACAAAGTATATTAATATAATATAGTGCATAATATTGTATATTCGTATACTATAAACAATACGGGAATGTAGCTGCAGGCAGTCTCGGGGGTAGAGAAAAATCGGTAATCGCACGGAACAAAAAACTTTGGGTAGGTACAACGAAAAGGTACAAATTAAGAAACGTATTGTATATATTTTATACGAGAAAAATAACGCATTTATTTTGAAAAAAAATTATTCGTGTATACTGTATTAATACACATATTATAATATATTATAATCTTATAATAAATATAAAGTTTAATATATTTTGTTATATAATATGTATTAAAGGTACATCATAATCGTAATAATATAGTAGGTATTTACATTGTATTTAATTATTTTATTAGACAAAAACACATACACCTACCACGGCCCGCACAATATTATTAGATATTTGCTATTCTCACATTGACGTTGTCAAGACGTCGTGTTTGTACGATGCTTATCAAGATGTTAGATGACGGTGTAATATTATTATGTTATTACAGGTAGGCTATATACATAACCTAAGTACCGAAATTATAGAGTGTATCGTCGTGTATAAATGTATAATATTATCATAACCAAAATATCGTTTTTTAAACGCAACTATACGTATACACTATACAGATGACAAATTATTATAATAGGACGTATTTTAGGTATACTCAAAGGCTATAGGTATACATAGGTAATAATAGTATAACATTTAAACAGCTAAACCTTAAATAAATGTTCGAGTGCATATAATATTCAGTACTTACACCAGTGGCATAAATAGGAGAGGCTTAAGGCTTATCCTCCCCTCCCCCCCCATCCAAAAAATAATAATATAGAATGTCCAACTTGTGACAAAAATTATAAAGGAAAATCCTCTCAAAACCCTGGTAGTGTTTAAATAAATATATATATATGCGTATATAGATGACTCTTGAGCTGCAGAGAACATTTTCTATTTGAGTTTCTGCAGAAAAACTCGCTTATAAGACGCATTTATATGTATACCATATGCGTGAGGCCGTGAGCATATACTATAGGCACCCAACTACCCAAGCATATAGGTATACTGTTTTCTGAACGCTTTAATTAATATACGATAACAGCGTAGGTACAAACGAATTCAAATATCAATAAATGTTCCTATAATATATAGGTACTTCATGTACTTGGGTATTTAGGTGTATATTAATGTCATAAGATCCCGTGGGATATACACGCTCAGTGCCCTGCAGCGGAATGACACTAACAATATTATGTAGGTAATATGCGCAATTTGTATTACTATAACCGACTACCGTATAATATACCTACAATCACTTTAGCAACATTTTCACGATCGATCTTTTGGACTAAAGCGTACCTAAGAACTATGGGTGAGTAACAAGAAAAAAACGTAAGTACCCATTATATCTACACTTGTACACTATGGACTGTCTTCTCGCCCAGAGAATGCTAACAATTTTTTGCTTAATTTTTTGTACCATGATATAGCTCAATAAGCCCCCAATCCCCGTCCTCTCGAAGTATTGTATATTGTCATAACCCATAAGTCATAGCCAATACTGACACGTACCATACATCACCCATCGGCCATCAAATAATACCTATTTAATTTTCAAAAGGTGCTATAAACATATTTTAGGTATAGGGAGATAGGCTGGCTTGAGTATAATTAGATATAAAATGATGGAAGAGTCGAGTGTACATCAATTATTAATAGTAATTACTAATTAGCATTTCGGTTACCTGCAGTCACGTCAATTACATTATCGGTATCGGTACGGATATACTCTAACAATCGTTTAAATTAATTTCAGACAAGTAAAACATTTTAATCATTAGTACTATAATACGATTGTATAATATTATAATAATATTATTCAGAGAGATTACGAAGACCGCAAGCTTTAGCCAGAGCTGTTCTTATTCTGTATTTTGTGGACAAAGAGTGTCGTACAATTATTTTATACCTATTATATACTGATGGAGTAGTCATAAGTATAATAAATAATAATATTATTATGTTACCCTTTGTCTTAAACAAGAAAACGATGCCATAATTGTACAGTAATAACATTATACACGTATTGTACCGACCCATTATATTTTGCATATTATACGTCATATATCTATAAGCAACTTTATTCTCTCCCAGACGGCCAGACATGACAGAAATGCACCGCAAACAATATTTGTATATACTATTCCAACCAAACAAACCCTTTACAAATACTGAACCAAAACCTCGCCAGAACCATTATTTTAATACAATTAATTAAAAATTGTAGTTCTACGTGTTTACGAAGTATAACTTTTTATTTTTCGAGCTAGAGTAGTTAGTGTCATTTTAACGATAACATTTTGGACAATGACGTTATAGGTATATAAATTAATTAAGAAAAAAAATTATTTGATTATTGAATGCCATTAACTGACAGCTCACCGCTCGCGACGTAATATATTTATTTCAAAACAATATATTTTATTAAAATATAAAAAAATCGTCTTCAGTGATAAATAATAAATTAACAATTTTAATTTCTGAAATCAAAGAATTTTTTAGCAATTCTAACGAAAATGACGGCCTAAGCAACACAGTAGTATTGTAACAGATGCCTAGATTTTATATTGAATACTAGCTAAATATATTACACGACTCTACCGACAAGCCAGCAGCCCGATCTGTGCCATAACCACTTCTGCAGAAAAAAAAACCCCCATTCCAAAATCTTATAAATCCAAATCAATGTGTAATCATTATGTAAAATGCACAAAACTGCCAATTTCTGAAATAGTAATTACTCGAGAGCCGTACCTATGTATAAAATATATATATGACGGTACGCCATAAATGGCCAATTCGACCTCACTCATCCCCACCAACAACCGCACTGAACGATAGTTGCTCCACATAATAGGTACACACACAGAAACGATATTGCCGAACAAGCGGCGGCGGCGGCGGCGGTAGTTATCGGTAGAATTAATTCCTACCCTTAATCAATAATATTCATACTAAACCCCTTTGTACCACTAACCTTAACCGACCACGTCCACTGCACAGACACATTTTATATTTTTAGTCGGCGTTATTATTATTTTTTAATCCAACACAGGCCACAGCAGCCTGGGGCAACATCTGACGTTTGACAAAGTATTCAAGTATATGTAGGTATAGGCACTATGATTAAATCAGTACGAAAATCGATTCTTATATTATATATACCTCGTATATAGAATAATGAGAAATATTGAAAGCCACTGTAAATTCTAGAGGAGAATTTGTTTTTTGTTTGCACTCTCAGAGATCTCAAAAATCAGATTGGAAACAACGCGATGACGAAATAGATAATAAAGGTCTGAAAGAAAACGTCGGATACGGCGAAATTCGAGTTTAAATGTATATATTATTTATTATATTGGTAGATCCAGGTCATAAGGGTTATATAGGCCGGGAGAGATGGTTGGCCTTCACTAGTCTTATTTATGTGGAAAAAAAATAAACCACAGCCTACAGGGACACCTAATTATTGTTTGCCAAAAGCGTGTTAAACGATTTAACTTATAACGCGATTTAGCAAGACTTTGGCTAATGCATTCGAAAAATTATGTATAGGAAGGTACCTATATATAATTATGTATACGGAAACAAAACGAAAGAAATGCAAATAATACAAGTAAACAACGGAACGCGATCGTGTCCTCCGCCAGAAACGGTAATTACAATTTCAACGATATTTTTGCAATAGAAACCACATGCCAAACTGCTACGCACTAACATTTTACATGGAGGAGGAGGTAGTTTTTTTATCTTTATTTCTGGTAAATTGTTGGCAGCAAATATCTGCGAAATAAAATAAAAAACGTTTAATGAATTACTTAATATGTATATATATACTACCTAAATAGTATAGTACTGTACTTGCCAAAATCGTGCCCACATTATTCGCATACATTTTAGTTATCAGCATAATAACAATCTAACCACGGTCAACATTTAACCACAAACAGGGAATATATATATTTAAAAGAAAAAACCTAAGTGTTGGGAGCAACGATTCTACGCGTAATTTAAGGTGTAGCTATATCGATCTTAAAAGTAGCTGGTACCAAGGTTCAGATGATACAAGACAATATTGTAAATGCATAATCACTCCCTGCAGCTGCAATCCGATACTACAGTAATCTGCAGCATTTGGACTTGCATAAAAAAACCAACGCCTTCGCTATCATATGAGACTAATGCCTACGTTAAAGCCAAAACGAATAGATAGTTTTACAAAGGTGTAAATAAACAGTAATACCTACATTATTTATCATAATGTTTTCTAATCAATAGGGTTTGGCTATATATGACTACTAAGTACTTACACGTCATGATGCATCTTAATAGTGTAAACCCCGCAATAGATGAGAATATGAGAGTATGAGACGAGACTTCAATGTTTAGATACAACGCTGAAATAGCTTCTTATTTAAAAAAAAGTCTAACAAATATACATATATAAAATATATAGTATATATAATATATAAAATATGTATATATATAATATATATATGGTTATATGTATTAGAACTTAATAAATGTATGATGACACTTGAGTAAATTTCACCTAACTATGTTTTACTTAAATACTAATATTATAATCGCACGTATTAACATAATAATAATAATAATAATAATATCAACATATATGTATTTATATGGTGGTACCTACTAAATTACTAAATAATGATGATATAAAAATAGTTAATGAGACATAAATGTTTGAGGATATATAAACACAAACACGTAAGAATTTGTTTGTTGTCGTAGGTGAACGTTACAGACTAGCAAAGCACAATGACAAATAAAAATAAATAAAACATATATAAAATAATTCAATAAACTGGCTCAGTTTTATTAAAATTAAAAATTTTAATTTTAATTTCATGTTGCATAAGGCCGTCCAAAAGAACCACGTACCACATTTTGAGTGCTATGTAGTAGAGTATCGTTAAAATAACACGTGGCACTGGACCGAAACACACAAACAAATTGGCCAAAAATAGTAAGTTATGGCGAACTTAACGATTTAAACATTATCAATACAGCCTTTCTAGATAAAAATAAAAATTGAAAAAGAAGGAAAAATATATAAACAACAGTTTTATCTTATGGAATCACCAACAGTACACTGACAATTCGCCGCTGTGATCTTTACTGGTATGCCTCCACGAAGTTGCTGACAACGATTTAAGCTGCAAAAAATATAACAGTTTCGATTAAATTATGAAAATAATTTTAATTTTAGATTATAAACACAAAATAGGTTATAAAAATATAAAATGTACATAAATCAACTACTTTTTTTCTCATTCGACAAAAACGTTAAATTATCTAAATTCCAAACAATTGTTAATTTTAATTTTTAACTCAAAATAAATAGTTCGGTGTATTTTTATGATTATATTAGCATCTACTCCCAGTAAACAGAGTAAGTAATACCGGTATTTAAATTATCAAGAAAATGCTTCAACCCGTTGAACATTTATATAGGTATACGTAATGTACAAGGTCAACGAGAGCCAGTATTAGAATTTAATTGTTTAAAAACACATAATAAATACCATTCAAGTATCATATAGAATATGTCAGTATCACAAAAGCATCATCTAAATTGTATGAAATATAAAATCATTTAAATTTTTATTTGCGTAAATAGTAATAATAGAAACCGTATGATTTTTCTTAATCAAATAAAATTAATAAACTAGGTATGCAATTATTCATTAAGTACGTATAGGTATTATGATATTATATCATTAAAAGCTTTAACAATTCTTAAGTAATTCAATTATTTGAATGTCTAATAAAAAATATGCAGTTGTCTTCGCTACAAGCTTTTTAGGTACAATACATTTCTCAGTTGGATTTAAATAGGACCTAACCTTGGATGTAAATAAAACAAAAATAAATTAACTGAAAAATGATTAAGACTCTATTTAAATTAACAAAGCAATTATTCAAAGGAAAATTAATAAAACTATTATTTAACAAGATATTTTCATTAACATATCCAAAAGTAAAAAATAACATAATTCAACCAAAGAATATTCTGTATTTTATTATTTATTCTGTGATTCAACTTCAAAGTCCATAATTAATAACATTTACTTATAATATAATCACTCATCAGTATTCATAGCCACATCGTTAAGAGAATTCTTAAACTAATAAGAACGAAAAAATAAGTTTAGATACGACAAAATCGTATAAAAATGTTTTTAATAGGTATATTATGCAAGCTATAGATATAAGTAATAGATAAACGTTAAAAGATTAATTATTCGTATATATTAATTAAATGTTTATATAGGAGCTTATAAATTAATAATATATACAATAGGTAATATGTATGTATATTATTTACATATAATATATTATATTATATGAGTATTATTTTAACAATAATCAATCAAAAGATTATGAAATCGGTCAATAATGGGTGGTCGACGCACTACACCATAAGTAAGTCCATTAAATCAATTTTAAAATGTCTGAAAACAATAATAAATACCTACTTAAGTTTGTAACTACTTGAAGGTCAACGATATTATTTTAAATTAATGATTACTACATATTATTGGGTGACAAAGAGCAGATTTTAAACTTTTTCTTAGGTATGGAGGGAGGTGGGGTTGTCCTGAAAAATAATATATATATTTCAAAGGCAAATATGTTAATTATGCCAATCGTTTATTAATATGTTTAATTATTTTGATTAAACATTAAATAATATTTAACTTATCATTTTTGTTTATCCTAAAACTAGTTCATCATAAAAAATAAAATCCGTTTTAGTATGATATATGTGCTATAATATTGTTGTAAACCGATCGAATGAAAAAATATTAAATTACTAAAGTTCTATTTCAGTATTAATTAAATTTTAAAACAAATATACAATTGATAGTTAATATTACTAATACAAATTTTCGTCTAGATCAATTATCTATTTATTACTATTGAACGATTATTAAACTAATTCGTAGAAGTAGCATAAAATACTAAAATAGTATCAACAAAAAATATAATGAAACTGAATAAAAATTCTTTACTCAGATTTTCACGTTGTATGACTGAAATCAATAGTAGAATTTAATTAACATACCAATCTTGATGTTTAACACTAATTTATTTGGAATCTGCACTAATAGTTACTTTTTTTAACAATAGAAATGAAAATGTTTTAAACACAATATATAGGTGTTATAAGTAATAAGTGTTAAAACTATTTTTTTCTCTACTACAATACGCTGACGAAATCATGAGTACACGTTATATATAATTAATAATAGTTTGAATAAAACAAAGTTCAAACACGTTTAACTTTATTTTAAGGTCCATATAGTTAATTATTCTGTATTCCGTAATAAGCTCCACTTAAGTTCACTACTATATTAAATATCAAAAAGTATAGGTGGATACAATTAAGAATTGGTATGGTAGTTGATTTCATCGAAATATTAAACTATAGAACGCAGTAATTTTCGATAGTGTACCTACTACCTACCTGATAAGTTATAAATTTATAATATTTGTTTAAGGTCTTCGATACCTATAGGCAATAGTACCTAGTTAATAACGTGGGTATAAAATGTATGATATACAATATACATTATACATACGGTAAGTTGGTTGGGTAAAAATTAACGAATGTCGAATAATAGTATAAAATATAAATAAAGTGTATAATTTATTACCTCCTATATACACATTTTATTATAGCGACACTATAATATTTTACTTTTACCAGAATAAAGCTACCCGGACGTGTTTTTTCGTTTATACATATTATTTATTACATAGATTATCGTATAATAATGTAGGTATTCTATACTATCTATAACGGGTACAGTGTACACAGTACATACTATAAACTTGTCGTACAACGTATAGACAGCTCGTATAGAAATATCGATACGTACATGTATATTAGAATAATATAAGCGTACAAATAAATGAAACGGCACAGCTGTAGTATACCTAATATATAAAAATACCAGATAAAAGATAGTAATTTTTCGAGTTGATATAAAATTACGTTTTCACAAAAGAACAAAAAAAACCTCCCTACTCTCAGCCACGATTATAGTTATTGGAATACTGCATATTGGTGAATGGGTGCCGGGCGGTTGGCAACCGTGGCAGCTGCATCACAATAATGCAATGGACAGTGTGTAGTATAACTTATAAGTATAACATAACAATACTATAGTAAGCTTAACCGGGTCCTGGATCGTGGTGGTAAAATATAGTTGAGGAATGTGTGATCGTTGTCTGACGGGTGTTAAGTGGGCGGGCAACCGACCGAGGATTCGGTTGACGTGAAGAGGGAAAGGAGAGGAGAAAGACGACGACGCCGTTTGTCCGGCACCAGAAGATTCCAAGACCACCGACGTTTCGTTTCAAAACACAATACAAGTTTGTATATGTGTGTTTATGTGTATGTGTGTGTGTGTGTGTGTGTGTGTGTGTGTGTGTGTGTGAGCGCGAGCGCGCGCCCGTGTATTATATTAAATAAATGTATAGCATGCAGGGGTATGAGTATGATGAGATCGGTCGAGTAAAAATAGCGGGAAAGGTGACCTTCAAATACTTGTTTACTTCTAACACAGTCTAATTCACTTTACACAAAATACTCGGAGAGGAAATGAATAGAGTTGTAGTAGTAGTAGTAGTAGTAGTAGTAGTACTGTAGTAGTAGTAATAGTAGTAGAGTAGTAGTAGTAGTAATAGTAGTAGTTGTATACCTACTGTTGATAATAGCGCGTAGCTAGACGGAGGGGATAACCAAATACTAAAATACTCGTACTCTTATTCTTTGGCCCGTAAACTAAAAAACAATGGTTTATACTTTTATAATATAATACTCACGCACACTCACTCATATAATAACGATCGATTTTTGAAAAACAATGCAGCGTAATAATGTGCATAATATTTCGATATGTATATCATATTAATATATTACACATCTCGGTTAAGCGTCCGTGTTTTAAAAACGCAGTCAATATTTTTTTTTTACATTTTTATTTTTTCCTGAACGAAAATCAAACGTGATTAACAGTATGTAACGCAGTTCTGTTTTATCTTTACCGACTACCTATATATATATATACGACCAACCCAACAGACGGAAGTCAATAACTGAACAACTCAAGGGTGTTTCGCCGAGTAGAGGACGTTGGCGACACAATCAATGAAAAAAAGACTACCTACATTTTTATTTAATTTATTTATTAACATTACCAACACGATACGTGTTAAAAGAGAAACGAAATTCGCATTAATACCGTTAAGCGACGTTTTGTATTAAGAATGACCTTTAAGTTTATGAAGGTTTGTAGGAACATAACACATATTTGTTAAAAAACAAAGAATACAATAATTATAATACACTATAATTCCGCTAGGAAAGTAGCCAGTAAATTAAACCTACACCAACTCGTAAGGTTTGTTTTATACTTGTATATAACAAAAAAATTATAAAGATCATTATCCAATAGTCAAACTCCAATTATATACCAAGTATACTGGCTATTCTAAACATTTTAACATAGGTATCATTAAAAAGATAATTTGTTTTAAAACAATATAATCAATCCATTTATCACTATACTATTATAAAATTAAGTAGGCTAATATAATAATTACCAATAAATTATATAATAGTTATAAACACTAGTTGTCACGAAAATTGCAATAAAATAAGTCTTGTAATTATTTAGTATTTATAGAGCGTATGCACTAGTCATAAAAAATATAAAAAACATGTTAAGCGCATGAGTCATATATTTGTTTAATACATCGACAACCTGGCGTAACATATTTAACAAAAAACAAAAAAATTATGAAACTTTTGAAAAAAAATCGTAATATGTACCTATTTCAAGTACCTATATTTAAAATCTCCCCAAAAATTCATTTAAACATTACATAATTAAAATAAGACTAAAAACACTAAGATTTCTGTCAACCTATAGGAATAAACCTACCATAATAATATATAAATAACATAACCAGGCCCGTGTTTTTTGCAAAGCCCTAATAGTTATCCTATATAGTAGTAAACGTAATCCAGACGCGTGAATTTTTAATATAATATTCCATAATTTGTTTATACATTTTTTCTTCGTCTCATTATAAACATTTCTATCTACGCTACTGTGTTACTTAATGTACCCGTGAAAACATATGTAACATGATCATGAAATTATGTTTATTTTAATTGTATATACCGTACAAACAAGTTTATATGCATAATTATTAAAATTATTAGAATAGAAAAAAAATGTAATATTATAAAAATATAAAATAATATGTGAACATAACCAAGTACGAACCAATCAAATACTTTACAGAATAAAATGAGTATACACTCTAGAATTTATCTGGTTATAGGTACGTTGTATTTGTTATAGTTAACCCTTAACTCATACAAATAAAAATGGTACCCACAAGTATATGTGGTTCATTTGAATTGAGTATGGTTTTTAAACATTGTTTTTAGTTAATTGTTGCCAACTGCCAAGACATTGGCTTTTAAAATAAAAATATTAGAATTGTATTAATCAAAAGAGCAATGAACGAGAAAAATCACGATAAGAATTTAAACACTTTAGTGGCCTTCTTACATATTTGCCCTAGCCCTATAGTTTTAACTTATAAATGTACATTTTGTAAACGTATACATTATAGTATAATAAACAGGCATGATTATGAAATATAGAAAAGCATAAAATTACAATAAAAACAATTGATGAATAATATAGATATTCAAATAGCAACAATATGTTTACAAAAAACCATTGAATACGAATGTCAAAAGAGTTACAGATTTCTATAAAAGGTATACATTTATTGTTATAGTACCTGCAGACTAAAAAATATTTATAGAAATTCGATTTCACTAACCGCAATGTAAGTATTACAAAATTTAGGCATGTATAAAAACTATTAAAAACTCAGTATTAAGAAGATGTACAGCAGCGTACTAGTTGTTTTCCCTCTTTAACCAACGCGCAACATACTCATAAGTCAATATTATACTCTGTTCAAAATGAGATCAGTACCGGGCGGCCAAGTTGTGCGCGTGGGTGTGGCTTTGACAAAACTATACTCGCCGCTGTAGTGGGGACGGCGTCTGAACATCGCGGAACGAAAACTGGCCGCCGTCGGTACTGATCTCATTAAGAACAGAGTATTGTTATTACAAATTATTCTAATTGTATTTTTAAATACTGGACAGAGAAAAGGATTTTTTTTATAGATTATGTAGTAGGTATAATGTTTATTAATTATTATATACCATACAACCGAATAGCATAGTAAATATTATTGTTATTAGAAAAATTAATTCTACTGGTTTTTTTTCACAAGAGTTAAACTTTAATAATAATTATGGCTGTACATTCTTGTAGAATAACAACATTTTATTTAAACAATTACATATCTAGCTTTCAAAAGATGTTTATTGTTTACCATCTATCAAATCAAAAATAAAATTTTAAGTTTATCTATGAAATGTAGACCTCTGACCTAGATTATTATTAAGTTATCTAAGTACCTAACTTGTTTTAAATAAATTTAAAATTTTTATGTAATATAAAATTAAATGTTAGTAGCCATTTTGTTTGATCCCAACCCCCAAATATACTTAATACTTAGTACCTAATAATAAATCCATATTTGTACCTGTTGCATTTTTTCAAAGTCTAAACAAGGCCTCTGCACATTACGAGTAGGATGATGCCTTTGTCTGTGTCGTTTACGTGGAGAAGTGTTCGGCAAAGATACAGATTGTCTAGGTGACAAGTGTACTAATTTTAAAGGCGGTGAAGAGGATACAGTACACTGTCCTGGTTTGTGCACATGAGATGGGGGTGATGCACAAAATTTTAATGGAGTTGGTCTGGTTGACATAAGTCCTTGTACTTCATCGTCAGATGAACCTGACCAGCTTACAGCTATTGTGTTTCCACAACCAGCTTCACTAGCAGATCGACAACGTTTACGAGCTAATGATGCTACAGAGTTTTCAGGAACACCGCAAGAATTTGCTTCATCAGGATCAGGTGTAGGTAATTCAACTTGCAGTAATGCTTCT
This sequence comes from Macrosiphum rosae, assembly GCA_016617965.1. Classification (NCBI taxonomy): domain Eukaryota; kingdom Metazoa; phylum Arthropoda; class Insecta; order Hemiptera; family Aphididae; genus Macrosiphum; species Macrosiphum rosae. The sequence goes on along the minus strand of WHPZ01584412.1, from coordinate 12,597 downwards.
GGATTACTATTTATAACTTCTAATTCTTCTTCTGAACTGTGTTGATCACAGTCACTGGGTAAAGCAGAATCTAGGAAATATGGGGAAGGACCAGGAGTGGCAACACTACTGCGACCACTGCTTGAAGACCTTGTAGGTTCCATATCACCAACCATATCTTCATTCCCAATGTTCTCCATTACTATAATAAAAAAAAAGTTCCTATTTTATTACAATAAAAGGAATTCCAACAAAGCTTTATTTTTTCTTGAAATAATAAAATGTTGTTTATATATGACAAATTTATTAAACATATTTTCTTTTGTGAAACATTTTTTTTTATTGGTAGCTAAACAGCTCCAGTTTTAAGTTTTCCAATTTACCATAATAATACACTACTAACTTGTGTTAAGAATTCCAATGAGATCAGTGCTCAAGCCTAATCACTAAATCTTTTATCCACATTTTTCATATTCATTATATATTTATTACAAGCTAGTACCTACCTAAATCAGTACTTAAAATTCACAGATTTTTTTGTTTAGTTTAAAAATGTATTGTTCCTATTATGTTATTATAAAAATAAATGATTTGACATTGCTCATTATTTATTATTAACAAATAACAATAGTAGTGAAAAATGAAAAGTATAAATAAACATATTATAACAAAATACCTACATACTACTATATAGTAGGTATTATAATATATGGATAATGCAAGTGTACAATGTATGGTATACGTATATACACTTAGGTACTTGAGAGTTTAATTAAAAAAAAGGGAGGAATAAAAAAAATAATAATAACGGGTGTTAGCAGAATGAATAGTGTTGAGTAGGAGTGAAATAATCGTAGAGGGATGATTGAGAATGCAGAACAGTTCTTTTGTGTCAGTTAGGTCAAGTGTTGCAAAGAGTATAGGTATGGTACTCCTATGAGAGCATGGCAAATATGAAAACACACATTAAAAAAGATCCTTTCATGCTTCAACAATCTTCAAAATATAAGGTAAAAAATATTAAATATATATAATACACATATAGTATTATACATAAAAATATAAGAAATAAGGTTTTTAAAATATTATCTCCATTTTAAACCATGACAGCTAATAATTTTTATTTAAAATTACTCAAACTGTGGTAAGTACCTACCTATTCTAGTTAACTATTTAAATTAATATTTAATACAACCATTATGAAATATAATAATAATACAATTTTTTTAAATATTATCTAATTAATATCTAAATTTATACCATTACAAGTTTAAAACATTCATTTAAAATTGCTTGCCTACCTACCTACCTACCCACTAACTATTTATATATTAAATCAATATATTCATATTAAGATGGTGAAGGTGGAGAATCTTATGAAATAGAATTATCTTGTAAAATAAAATATCCTATTACTCATTAGTAAATAATAAATGCATGTTATTATAATTTTAATTATATTTTTTCGTAACATATTATACACTAGATTAAATCAATAATTGGTGCAAATATCAAAATTCATTATTCTGTGAAAAATTAAGAACAATAATTTATATAGGTAACTTAAAATATTCAGTATGAATAATTTGGGTATAATACGTATACTGATACTATTATTAAAATAATAAATACTATTTATTAGCTTATTAAATGTTTAGATAGAAATTATGTACATCTAATAAAAAAAAGTATAAAACAACCACTGATTAATGATTGTATTTTTTATTCTTAAAAATAATTCCTTAAATAATTGCATTGAGTTTATCTAGATATCTAAGAAAAAATTGATATTGAACAATAATTATAATATAGGTAAGAAAATATCAATAATAATAGTTATAAATTCCAAAAATTAGTTATTTTTAAACTGAATGTAAACTAACTTATTAATATCATGATGTATATTACAAGAAATATACATTGCATATTAAGGTCCCCACACACTGGAGCGATGGCGGTCAATTGCTGCAGGACACATTTCACCACTCACCGCTGTGGTAAAGCCAAGACAATAGAATTTAAAGCCACCGCTGCAGTGTGTGGGACCTTTATAATACAATTTATTAGTAATGCAAAACAACAGTTCTTTTATATTCAATATAAATAAATTAGAATTTATATTATATTCTATTTATTTATATTTTGACAGTAGATAAATGTAGCTAATGATTTAATCAAATATCACCAATTATACAGTAAATATAAGTACCTAGATAGTCAAATATTATTTTATTTATAAATATTTTCATATTTATTCTAATTTTTTTATATTGTAAAATTAATAGGTATAATATAAAATTATACGTTTATAGAAAATTTTTAGTATAACTGTGAAAATAAACTAATACATTAATCAATTCAATTTTCATATTACGATATTGGCATTTGATATTTATAATGTTTATTATTCAATACCACATTATGATATTCATATAAATGAAACGATATAAATACCAAAAAATATTTCACTCCAACACTACAATTTATTGGTAATTCAAATATTCAAATATTCAAATATAAAATACCGAGTGGTGCACTAAACATTTATTTCTTATACAATATATAATATGACAATTAGATGTTGGGTTTATGATATAAAAAATTCTAAAAACATCATAATTCATATTCATGATACACCTTGTATAGTTGTATATAAGTACTCAGTTATTTTATTTTATTACTATGATAGTATACCATAAACATTTTAATTAGATAAAATATAATATTTGATTATAAATATTTTGGAGTACATAGTACCTATAGGTATAAAAGCAAGTTGTCAAATCTAAATAATAATTCAAACTTTTTTAAACTTACATCTAGTAGATTCAGGTACTCCTGGTTTTGTACTTTTGGGTTCTCTATCCGGACTATGTTCGTCGTCAGACTCTGTGCCAGAGTCGTGGTCAACAGTTTTTAACTAAAAAAAAAAAGGATAAAACTATTGTAGTTAAAACATTGCTATACAAAAATTATTACTGAGAAAAAGAACGTTTGAAAGTTATGGAAGGATAAAAATATAAAATATGATTTCTTTTATTGACTGATGTCTGATGATATTAATATTATTAATAATAATAATGTTAACCTAATAATGACATATAAAAAGAACTAAGAAGTATGAAAAACATTGTCATAGTAAATTAACTATTACTTAAAATATAGCTTTATAATTAGTTAAAATTACCTACCTAAATAAAAAATTTGGGAAAATGTAAAGTACCTATATTATATTATTTACCTACATTTTATGAATATAATAAAATAAGCACCATACCAGTTATTATATATTTATACACTATCATCTGATACAACATAATAAATAATAGTAAAATACAATGGACAATAGGAAACAGTTAATATCTAATAATTAGAGAGCGGAACTTTAGGTTTTTACATATTTTTATTGGCTTTATGCAACTTTGAGAGTATGAAAAACTTAGACGATTTATCCATTACAGAATTTGTAGGAAAAATTTATTTTGCATATTAAAGCATATTTTGGACATTAGAGAATATTTAACCAATTTTACATATTTTATTGTTCATAAAAATCATATATTTTTTTTTGAATTCTCGAGTTGTGATTTTTTTTAGCAAAAATTTTCTCTAGGAAAACAATATAATTTGATATAAGAATGATAAAAATTAAAAATCATTCAATTATCTACTCGTTTTTAATCAAATTTGTAATTTTGGACATTATATTACAACTCTCAGAGTACGATTTTACCCATAGACCTTATACTTAGTATAAAGTCTATGATTGTACCACATTATCGTAATTGATAACTGATAACATGATGAAAATTATTTTTTAATAATAAATTTGTTTTGACTTAAATATTTCAATCATTTACCTGTTGCCAAAGGAATGGTACATGCAAGTTATTCATTTTGTTGAACTATTTTGTTTTTTTATAGATATTTGATTATATTTATATACCTAAGTATGAGCAGTTTAACATTTTTTATATTTAAATAATTTACCTGTTACCAAAGAAATGATGCGTAACAGTTATTTATTGTTTTTGACTGAACTATTTAGGGGGAAAAAAATCTTATTAGGTATCTGCATATTTACAAGTTTAAGGAATATTTAGAGAATATTTTAGAGTTTTTTTAGAACATATTAGCATCATATTTTATGAACTTAAAAATATGCTCTTTGCTAATAAAATTTCCTATTTTCATTATAAGAAAAACTAATAAATAATAATACTCATTATTAGGTATTTGATTAATTAATTAAAAATAAGTATTTTGTCATTTATATTTCATATTTATGTACCTAGGTAGTAAGACTATCTATTTCAATTGTTGATTAACTAACATAATTTTTGTACCTACCTATGAGTAAACTTTTATTTAGTTCTTAATATAGTTATCATGAGAACCCAAATCAATGTTAAAATGTGGAAATATATTATAATTAAATTTAAAAAATAATCAATTGGCTAGGCAAATGTTTTAAAATGTATCCGTCTAAATATTAAGTTATTTTATTTTGAATATATTAAAATAATACTAAAGAGTAGGTAATTAATGTATCAAAATATTAAAATAAATTTATTAAAAATAAATAAACTGTTAACAACAGTTTTATATTAAAACAGAATATAAAATTACAATATAAATTATAGTACCTACCTAGATATTATTGCAAAACTATTACCTTCAGAGTAGTAGTAAACAAGTGTTTAAATTAGTGTAAAATTTAAATAAGCAATCATTAAGACAATTTTATGAGATTGGTAATTAGGGTTATCAGTTTACTTAAATATTAATAATTAGGTAGTTACGCCTAATAATTGATTCTTATTTCTTATAAATAGGTATCTACTTAAAAATAGGTAAATATATTATAAATGCATGGTAGGTACATTGTAATATATAATTATTAGTTACTTTTCAATAATTTATTAATTATCTAACGTACAGGAAAACTCAAAGAAAAATTAATTATTGAAACATTAATATTCATTATAATATTGTTGGTCAGGATGATAATAATGGGGATAATAATATGTAATATGAATAACTAATAGTAATCATTGAAATTAATGCATTTTTATTAGGTTCATGTCTAGTATGGTAGGTACTAAAAATGATGGCAGTAAATCATGGTTTACATTTTCTAACAGATATTAAATTGGTTATTAACATTGAATATAATGCAGGATATTTCTGTCATAAAAAATTAGTATGTCCTAATATCACTATAATATCATACAAAATTTAATAACAAAAAGCATTTTATTTATTTGGAAATAGAATATTGAAAATAAAAATATATAATTACTTGAAACAGAGCAGAAAATTGAACATCAAAAGTCGATGAGCATAATATAAACAATACTATTTCCTATACGGGTATACCAAGTCTAGGTAAAGAAATCTTGGTTGTTGGGGAGTTGCAAGAACAATTAATACAAATTGCAAAATAATTTAAAGAATATTACACAATACACATGTCATTTAAAACACAACTCGAGATAAGATATTATTATGATACAGATATTATTATAATTTATAATCGTATGTGGGTATACAACAATATTATCATGTCACAGACTTAATATTATGTGTAAGTAATATTTTCCATAATATTATTATAGTCTGTATTATTAAACCAACAAAATCATTATCAAAAACAGATAATGATAAGGCAACGAAATTATGGAATAGATTTAAAAATAAGTTGAATTAATTTGTTAATCGTCGACGCGATTTCAACACTCTGGAATTCGAGACAAGTGTAAAAAAACAAACAGTTATTGATATCACAATTCCTAGTAGAGAAGTATTGGTCGTCAATCGATGATCTAGTATCAGCAACTGGTGTACACAAACACGTACCCACTCATAAACCTCACCGAGAGGACGTCGGCGTACTAAATTGTATTGTTTTCTCTTTCTAACAAACGCACAGCATAGCAACAAATTTGAAGTCCGTCGTGTTTTTAACTTAAATACCAAAGTGAATTAACCTGTTGAGCAACTTCTATAGTCAAGAAAATACGTAGTCCATGTTTGTGCGTCGGTTTTCTCACGATACTTCAAATCGTATGCACTATGGCTATGATCAAGCTACGAGTATGTACATAATAATAATACACGAATAAACGCATTAAAAAATGCTCACAGAACATCAATAGAAAATATATTAAAAAGCCAACAACATAGACGGACGGGTAAATTCTTCAACTAAATATCAAAGCTGACGACATAAATATACCATATACCACAAATATGCCATGTTGTGCGTGGGACGGAGAGAGAAAACAAACAGTGCGGAATTCAGATACGAAGTAAATGCTGCAGTGGGTAGGTGGGTGTAAGTCGTAAGGATTTAGAAGCAAGTTCTATGGTTTAAGTAAACGTTAATATAGGTACCGGCTGTGTCGCAAAAAGAACGGCGTCCAACAAAAAGCTTTCACGAACTTTCGACGAACGTGTTGGAGGAGGACCACCGCGGCGCAACGACAACACGCGCGCACTACGTCCGCCGACGACGACGAAACCGAACGGGACCCGCGCAAGTGATTAGCAGCTAGCCACCGGACGAATCGCGTGTGCAAGTGTGCTACGCGACGAGCGACGACGACGACGACTTCGGTTGGAGGGGAAAATATGATGATAATTATGTTATAATAATATTATTAATTAACACTCGGTAGGAAAATAGAGGTAATATAAATTGCGACAAGCGTGGGCGACCAAAGCGATGACAGATGATATTATGCCGCGGCAACGACAATACAACAATATTATAATATTTTGTGATATTGTTATTTGGTAATTTGGTATGTACACCTACCTATCGTATAATATTTAATGTATAAATATTATATATTATTCTGTATCGGCGTCGTGTTATCACACCTAACAACCGCGATATGTCGGCGATATCATCGCGGACGGACTGCGTGGGAAACGCAATAATACGCTATGCTACGGAGCGGCCGTTATCGCGACGAGTACACTCGGTTACCGGTTATCGTAACTTAGCGTAGAGCACGCACGCAATAGTAAGTAGTAGTAATAATAATATAGTATTCGATTAAAAATAGACAGTGCGCCGCCGCGGCAGCGGTCGCATACTATCAGTGAGGTACCTAGTACCTACGCGTGCGATCAGCTGATGAATACGCGCAAACCCACACAAACACGAGCAGACGCGGGCGCGCGCGCGCGTACGATGAAAGAGAATCAACTACGGCAGAACGGCGGCAGTGGTGGCGGTGGCCGAGGTGGAGAGAAAATGTCACGCACACGAGCGCGCGCGTTCCTTTGTCTCGGTGGGGATGACCGACCGAGAGGTGGTGGTTGCCCGAAGGGGAGGGGACAACCTTTGTGCACACGTTATCAAAAAAAAGAAATAACAATTTAATAATATTTATTATATATAATATCATTAGTCTTTACTACTGCTAATGATACTACTATTACTATTACTACTACTACTACTACTACTACTACCACTACCACTAAGATTACTACTACTATTATTACTACTACTACTACTCTACAGCTACAGATACTGTAATTGGTGGCGTCGTAAACTCGAACAGCCTATGACGCTGGATGCTGGAATATCATTTACCTTGGTAGGTCTTCGATGGTCTTCGAGGCTGTGAGTCTTCAGTTTGTGCGTGACAAATTTGAGCATCATTCGCCGCCCGTTGTCGACCAACCCCTCCCGGGTCGCGAGCGCCCGCTATTTCCGGTTTATGACGACGTCGTGCTGCGCCGCGATTTTAGCCGACCATCGTCGACGGGATCGTTGGGACGTAGGCAACCATAACAACGATATTATGATATTATCGCGACAGCCGACGACGATCGTTTTTCTCCCGGCGAGCGACGACCGGCACAGTTATCGATGTTAATATGTTATTATCGCGACAAAAACAGCCCTGGGACCGGTGGGCACGGAAACGGAGCTGAGCAAATGCGTGAACAACGACGTGACGACAATATTATTATAATTATTGACGATAAAAATGATAATAATAGATCGCCGTCTCAACTCTAGAACTGCAGTAGCGGAGAGGGGTTAGCGCTCAGTGCAATCTCGTGCGGCGCGGTTCGAACGCTGTGCTCGTACTGTGTCCTGTTGTCCGCGCCGGGGAGATGTGTGAAAAACCAAGCGACGGCGGCGGCAGATCGTGCGCCGTGAGCCAGTCGAGGAGACCGCCCGCCCGCCGCCTTAGCGTGCCCCTGCCCGGCCCTCCCGCCGACCCAAAGTCGCGCACAAAGGACTACTCGCGCACGCCCCGTGTACACCTTCCGCATAATAACACACACACACACACTGTGATGATGATAATAATAATAATAATAATAGTATATATAGAATATTATACACTTTGTAGTAAATCCCGTTGTTGTATACATTTTACTACGCCCGGCTCTCCTCGACCCCCGAATACCGTCCCCTCAACCACCGCCGCCACCACCGCCGCCACTACGTTCGTCGGTCACGGCCTCGTCGCCGCGCCGTCACCGTCCGAACGCGCGTGTTTACGCGACGACTGCGTGCAGAGTGTGCGCGCGTGCGCCGGCCGGCCCAGCTGACCGCGCGCGCGCTTCGGCCCCGGACCGATCACAACGGCCAGACGAGAGCTACAGTCGACCCGTAGTACGAGTATTTTACGAGTAAAGTACGTTTCATAATTATATTCCTCGGCCGAATTTATCGCGGTGTCCTGCAAATTCCGAACCGCAGATGCTGCGCAGCTAACGCACCGAGTTCATATAAATTTGATCGTTGTTGGCTGGTTTAGGTCTCGTCAAGCCCACAGATGTACGGGTGGATTTCGGGTGCGTGATGAGTGTGGGGCTATGGGGAGGATCGCGTCCGTGTCGGTCGAACGACGATACTCATTGTCCATTGGCGGATCCATCGCTCAATTTTGAGATGGGCATGGGGTGGGGGTGGTTCAAAAGTACAAAAATTTCGAAAATTGGCTACACGCAGTGTAAAACAAAGGAAAACTAAGGCTATTGGCTTTGCCCCCCCCCTGGATTCGCCACTGATCATTGACAATCTTATTGTGGTATGCAGCTGCACGTCCGTCCGCTAGCCACCAACATCGTCGTATGAGCATTTAATATATTTTCTATGCGTACGAGGTACTGAAATTTGAACATTGAACAGTGCTGTGGTGGTCGCCGCCGCACATAGCGCCCCCCTCGCGCGCTGATGGGTGGGCAGCGGCGGCGGAGTTGTTGTTGTTGTTGTTGTTTAGTGAATGAATGAGCGAGAATACGCGCACCGCGCGGCGCGCGTACGGAAAGAAGTATGCGGTGAAAGGGCGAGTGGGCCAACCCCCTGACACTGTATAGTGTATTATACCAGGCAGCGCTATAGACCAACTCGCGCACGTATGGACTATGGATTATAATATTACATTATTCTCATACCGTTTATACCGCGTTTTCTCATACCACATAAGATTATACAAATTAAGTAAAGTATGAGGCGTCTGCGTTAAGATATTATAATATTTTTTATTAAAATATGTGTTACTGATGTCTTTTTGTACACATCATCATAACGTCGTATTCATATAGGCAGTGTTTAAAGTGGTAGGGAGTCGCAAGGGGTGCTGGTCAGTGGCATTTCTAGTTCCTAGCTCAGAAACCGATTAAGACTAATAATAATTAACTATTAATAATTTTAAACATTAATTTATTTTCAAAAATGTTGTCTTTATTATTCTATCAACGTATTATATTTTATTACTTGGAAAGACAAAAATGTTTAACCTGCGTTTAAGCATAATTGGTCACACCGACGATGTAATATTTTTGATAATAATAGTTGAAATAGTTCATATTACTTAATGTAATAAATACGTTCGTCTGTAGAATTCATAACGTTATAATAAAACTCGTCTGTGTATCATATTATGGATAGGTAAATTTTAAACAATAATAATATAAATAAATAGATTGATGCGCGTGTTCGGTTGTATATAATACAAACCAAAGTCACCTATACTGTACCTGTTGAAACGCCGTCCTGACGGTTGTTTACTAGTGGTACTGCGGTAGCCGTTCTGTTCAGTGACCTGTGCGGCTAATGCCGCCGGCTATATTATGGCTAAGGGCTATAATGACTATAATATGTCTATATGAAGTCAGCATCACACATATACAACAGCGAGGCGTGACTATAGTGTATACCCACTTCATAATAATATTATATGTATTATAGTATTTTATTATTATATAAAAGTATAAAATATAACTTTACAATAGAGTATAGCTGCTGTATTACTGTATTAGTGAATACAGAATAACGTTATTGTCACTGTTTATAAGAAGACACTGCAGCCGCATGTATTGTCTCCGTCTATTCACATTAAGGCGGAACGGAGAAAAAATGTAAATCATAGCCAAAACAAAAAAGGAGAACTTTGGCTGTGAAATATCTAGGCACAAAAAGAGTTATTCAAGTTTGAAAAACACAAAAATAATAGGTTTTGAAACAATGAGAACTCGCATTTTGTATAAGTGATATCAAAAAAATAAGAACGATATTTCACAGATAATGTTGTCAATTAGGTAGGAATACGTATTGTAAATCAATTTGGAGTCTTAACCGTCACTATACAGCCTGAGTGGTTCTATATATAAACTCGCAAAACAGTTTTTGCTATGTTGTACATTTGTAAGACGGAAACAACACATGCGGGCTTAGAGTCCTCTTAAACTACCTGTACTATTTTATTTTTTTTTATATTTTTATATATAAGAATACAATACGTCATACACTTGTCTGTGTGGCCGTAGCGTATACTGCTTCGCTTCTCGAAGTTTTTTTGTTAAACTGGTATAGAGTATAATATTATAGTGTTTATTTACACATTGGTTCAGACGAGTCAGGAGTTCAGAACAAGCGGAATGCGTGGCGGTTAACCATTTTAACATGTAGTTTACGTTGTTATTTAGTTGAACGCCTATTGAGTAAAAGTAATTTTTCTTGACCTTGATTTGAATATACTCAAAAATGTCTCTTGTATCTACACAGAACAACGTTAACATTCACCTTATAACAAATTGTTATAAAAAATATACTATTTACATCACTAATAAATATTTAATAATTTAATATTACTTAGGTATTCATTAACCCGTTAAGTGGCACAAGTAAAGTTTGGTGTTTTCAGGGCTTCTAGAACTCACATATTTTGGAGTTATAACATTTAAAAAGATATGCGATAGTGGGTACCGTTCTGCTGTACAATATGGGTGTGTCGAATGGATCACTGTAATAGATGTGTTCATTTTAAATTCATTGATATATAAAATCAGTCTGTACAAAAAACGATTCTAAGAGAAACGTCAGACAATTATATTACCCACTAAGTACATTTTAGGATATAATTTCTGTTAAAAAAAATGTACTTTACTATTGTCTATAAGTATTTAGACAGTGCTTGAATTGGGGGGGGGGGTACGCAGGGGGACGGAGCTCCCCTACTATTTTTAGTATGGTCTGTGTTAAATAATTGCGGCCTTGGAACGCAGTTTTTAAATCGTTAGATTGAGCTCCTCTACTTAATTTTTCCTAATTCAAGCACTGTATTTAGATATTTAGTACTCCGGTACTCGTAATACAATAATTAATAATTAGTTAGGAGAATTAAATACATCATGATACAAGAACATATTTTATAAAGTGAATGGACATTGAAAAATCTTGAAAATAAAAATTAGGTACACAATAGATAGTAAAAAACAAGGTTCCTCATTGGCAAATTTCATCATTCGAGAAAGAGGACGATGTTAAACATAACTAGTGGAACAAAAAGGAATAGAAAAAGGATATTATGTGCACCGTGCGGGAATTAAAGATAGGGACACGAAAGTTGACAGTCTGCAGCAATTCAGGAGTAACCTTCCAAGATTTCAATCAATTGCGACCAGTAAAATAATTTTAATTTATATTAATAATATGTTATAAACCATAAAATGTCCTTTATTTCTTTATGAATAAAAAAAATAAATTGTCAAAAATAAATAAATATAGGTCAAGATTTTTTTTTAACTGTTTCAGTACTTGTGTAATATCTATATGTGTAAGTGTGTTTATAATTTATTTAAGTATAAATATTACGTTTTAATAAAATATAATTTCATAAAAAAATACCATTATTTTGTATCTATAACATAAATAAATAGGAACCTATTAATCATATTTCTTTATTAGACAGTGCATCATATACCCAACTTTGTCTAGTTCACGATATTTGTCATTTGAAGCTCTAAAACTTACGAAGAACCTTGTATTTATCGACGTATGTTTTTTTTAAAAACGGATAAGTGAATGTCGCTATGCTGTACAGTAGGATACAAGTGCAGGGATACTGTAAAGGATGATGTTAAATTTGAATTCATAACGATATAATCTTAGAATTAAAAAGAACATTTTTCAGGAATTTCTAGCTTAAAATAATTTGCACATTTTCGTGATTTTTACGATTTTTGTCAAAATTTGAACTTTAAATGCTTATAAATAAATATTGTGACTGGATTTTTAATATTTTTCAATTGTCATTGTAACCATATATTAAGAGCCTTGTATTAAATTTCCAAGCTTTTTTA
>WHPZ01584410.1:34013-47709 GCA_016617965.1 Macrosiphum rosae | reverse complement strand
ACGACGACGACGACAATTGGTTGGCAGATCGTTATTATTATATACGCACAGGCCCGCTGAGCAGGTTTTTATTTTTCTTCTCTGTGTAGGTACCGCCAATCTTATATACCTACAGTATTATTATTATTATTATTATTATTATTTGATGTTATAAATAATATATATATTTACACTTATCATACTTTGCGGCTTTTCCGAATTTTTTTTTTCGTTTCGGTTTATTTTTTTTTTACATATTAAAAAGTCAACGGCGACTGCAACATTCCCATTTTCCATACATAATAATATATAATAATATTATTATAATTTATTACATCGCGATTCATGGCGTACTGTATTACAATGCGTGTACGCACGTTGCGGCGCGTTCAAAAGAATTGTGTTCGACCTTTACGCACTCGAAGGGTTTACGCAATGCACGTACAAACATAACGATATTATGCATGCGAATATCTACGTGTGTATGCGTAAATATTATCATCATGAAACGTCCTATTCTGTGGAAAAATAAAAGGCAACAAATTCTCCATGCCGTTTACAATACCGTATAATATTATTGTAATCGCGGTAACAACGAACAACGCGGTTTAGACGCAATTAAATACCGCGGTATAAAGGCGAGCGCCACCCTGGTTGCGTGGATCTGAGTGTGTATAGGTTGCTGTGCTTATTGTTTTTTCGATTTCGCATAACTATTCGCGAAACAATAATATACGAGTGTTATAATACCACATTATTATTATTATTATTATTCAACGCAAACATTACATTTCGCACACAATCCGCACAGACTGTTATTTATACATTCATACGTATTGTTCGATCATAATATTATAATACTCTTCACGCTGTTTATTCGTTCAGACATTCATACATTTTAGAACATTGTTCAGTCGTTTAAAATCCGTGAATGACGCGTTTGTTTTATAACCACAGCGTGTTGTCTACCATGCGGTAACTGACGGATAACCGTTATGGTTTTAACAAATCAAATCAATATATTGTGTAAAATATAATACTAACCATATTATGAGTTTGATATACTCTTAGATTTCGCAGGAGTATTATAAAATTGCCTTATAGCTTAGAAGAAGCCGGTATTTTTACAGGAGTGATAAAAAAAAAAAAATAAAAATTTGGAATCTATCGTTGTCAAAAAAATCTAAAATGTGTTTTTTATCCGTTTTATACGTTTTCAAACACCGTACTTTAGGTTTATTTTTTTTTCTGTTCCTATTATTAGTTTTTAGCTAATTCGGTGATATTCTAAGCGCTCCGTATACGGCAGCCTGCAGTGATATACACGTTCGACTTTGGAACAGACCAAATCTAATGCAGTTTTAGCAATTAAATTAGATATCCCTACTAATATAATATAACATGTACCTATCCGTTGAACATGGTTTCGAATTATTTTCATGTTTATATTGAAATATAACAGCTGTTATAGACTAGTGTCTCACAGTCGTACTATTTTAGAAAAATTGCAAAATTTTAAATGCTTGTGGTTTCACTGAGAAATTTTGCATTTGTTATAAACCCATTCCATGATAAGCACTTTGACTAGAACTGTTTAAAACTGAATACTGAAGACTCGGAATTCATTGTTTTCATTTAAATCATTATAATAATATGGTAACAAGGAGAGCGAGGATCAATCGACTGAAATTAATCGGGCAGTTTAGGTTTTGGGACCAGCAGTTATTTACATTCATTTTCCACGAATTTATTGACTTACTAAATAATAATATATTTCACATCATTCGATCCGTAAATAATTTAAATATTATTGATACATTAGCGATTTATTTCGCTGGAAACGGCATATTTTAAATTAAGAAGTGTACTGTACGAATTTCGAGTTAAAATTAATCATTTATACAATGATATAACAATATTACTGTGTTGATTCAAGCTGATTTCATTAAGTATATTGAATATTCGTGTCATTCTCAACGTATTATATACCTACATATAATATTATATGACTGTTAAAAAACACATTTTTTGTAAAATTTAAATTATTTATTCAGCCAAATTTAATAACAAAAACATTTACGTAAGCGCATAATATTTACTTAATTTGAGTTTAAAATATAAAACGTCTCCAAACAATGTACTATACAAATTGCATTAAAAAAAGTACAAGACATATGATACACATTATATATTATGGTCTAGAGTATTTTTTACTTTCGTTTATAAATACGACTTATTCTCTAAACCGTTTCCCCCTAAGTTTCTTCTTGGCTTTTTAAAACTCAATCATCGGGTATTTTAATAATATAATATTACTTACGGGCGTATAAGTTATTACATATTATACATGGGAGTTCATATACGTAAAAATCTCTCTGCTAAACGCACGTTGAATAGTTAAAAAAAAAATAGAAACGAGAAACTTCAAAGGAACGGTCTCGTAGTTAATATAAGTCGCGTGTTATACACTCGTAAGTTTGACGGAGAAGCGTATGCGTTGGCGGATCGTTTTAAAGTCGCAGTGGGTAGAGTAGTATTCGTACACACCCTTCGAGGCTCGTCACAGGTGTAACGAAGCCGAACAGCTTAAAGGCGTAGGGGTATAGGCTCTGCGTACCTACGTCCTAGAAAATATAAGATCATACGAGCGTATGTGCCGGCCAAGTGCAAAGGTTTCGAACGCGCGAACTTCGAAATCCCCTTACGCCTATCATAAAATATGAATACGGTTATACGTGACCTGGATACGTGACGAAATTAGAGACCATTTTGGCTGCAGCTCGTTGTTATAGGTACCTATATGTGTGCAGACGGTGCATAAAATGATCGCCGCACCTCCTTATATATATATATATATCAATACTTTTCGAAATGCACAGAACGTATAATAATATTATTACGTTTGAAATTTATCCGTCTGCGTATACGACCGACGCCGCCACTACCTATCCGAATAGGCATAAACATATAAATGTATTTTTTTGAGCTAAAATTTAACGTCGGGTTTATTCTTTCCGTTTTCATCTGCAACAGCACCGCGTATAGGTGCAGGGTACATATATTTTATTTTTTTCTGAAAGGGCTAGCCGTTATGTACCGCCCGTTTGAGTATATATTTTTCCCGATAACAATTTCTCGCAAAACCCTAATAATATTTCCGGTCCATTCGCTCGCAGCAGGTATATACCCCGTACGGTTACCAATACAAAAATAATAATAATAATAATAATATATAATATGCGCATAACGTGGGTCCGGTCCGCATGTACACACGCGAACACACCCTCTCGCGATTGTGCCACGGCGGTGAAATTACGCACAACTCGCATGTAGGTACATTGTTGTGTATCGTACTTTGTATTCAAATTCAAATCAATTTCGCAAAGGTCCTGTCGAAAATCGCCTGAGCGGGGGACTACTATATACCCAACACAAAATGCCAGAGCGAAAAATCCCCCGGTTGATTTATGGTCGCCTTAAACGGACGGAAAACTTTGATGAACATTTTCTTCTCCATTAAAACGAGACGGGTTTTTCCCCGCCGGCTTGTGCTCTCTTTCTGTCTCTATTTCTCTCTCTCTTTATCTCTATCTCTCTCTCTGCGAGGCTTGGTTCTCGAATCGTTGCACACTGGTTCATTTTATCCGTATTACTCTCACCGCAGCGGCCATCGTTTCCCTTTCGAAGGCTTAATGCTTTTTTAAAATGACCGAAAAAAACGCGAGAATATAGTGTACGGCGGAGTTACGGTCCCATAAAAATTGCATTAAGAAAACGGGAGTCATTATTCGTCAGACGAACAAACCAAGCGCGCGATCGAAGGGCGGAGACATTTAGAAGAAATTAGAAACGTCGTTTAAATTATATATCTTACTAGCTAGCTGTATCACNNNGGTAAACTCTACTCGAGCTGAAGTTAATCGATATATTATCTATCGTAAACTGAAAATGTACAAATCATCATTGAAATCTGCTATAATGCTATATGTATACCTATCAAGTTTTCATGACAGACGACAGTTACCAAATATCATAACATAATGCATTACAGAGAATTATATACAATCATAATAACTGTTTTATTTTTTACGACCAATGAAGAAAAGTATATATAAAAGATATTTGATTGCTGAAACAAAATTCATGTGTGAGTCAACATTTAGGGGTTGAATCCCTGGATGAAAAGTAGCCTACGACGAGTCCAAAAATCCAAAGAGCATGAGTGTTATAATGTTATAATATATTTTTCAAACCATGGACAAGATGTTGTCACTTTAATAATACATTTTTTTTAATATCACGTTCAAACGTTTATATAATTATTTTAGTATCCAAGTTGTACTTGTGATATACAAAATTATCAAAATTGTCACAACTGATCATGATAAAATATATATTAAAGAATCGATTAAAAAATATGCTTTAAATGTTAGTATAATAATATTCTAAAATATAAAATGTTGAGAGTCCTGACGGTTACAAACTTTTTATCACCTAGTAAGTTTTCTTTTATCATTGATTTATAGTCTACATCAAAAGTCCACATCAAATAAAAGGAACTTGTGTGCATTTAAAATAAATGTTAGTTTACTAAGAACCACGGTTTAGATATATCTTTTAAGTATATCTTAAGCCATGCTGAAAACATTTAAGTCAACTTGCTCTTTATTTAATCTAATCAAAATTAAATCATTTGTAATCTATTTGTATGCTCTAATAGATCTGCGTGAACGCAAACACCGTACATGACGACCAGATAATATTGAATAGGTAGTTTATTTTTGTACAAATTAAATAAATATTCTAAAATTATATCATTAAGTAGGTTATATAATGCAACAGATACAATAATGCATAAATTAGTTACCTAGACATGTTTGTCAATAATTCGCCGACGGACAATTTTTGAACTGAGGAGGGGGTAGGGGTTGGGGTGCTGAATCTAGGTCATCGTGCATTTCAATAGTATACACGGTATCAATCATTTTTAGTTACGTTTTTTTTTCAACTCTAGGCTGTTAAATAGTGCACAATCGACTTTGCGCATAACTCTTACTTTGCAACGCAGACCATCACGGCGTTTCCATTGCAATAATAATAACATATCGACGTAGTGTGATATAATAATATTATTTTTTATTTGCTATATTTATTAATACGGAGACTTCGCAGAAGGTGGCAAATAGCGATAAAAACGTACATACGTATTATTATGCAAACATACGATATGATATTATGTACAAAGCATGACATAAAATATATATTTCGACGTTTGTTGGACAGGATTAATGGCGGAATTTCGGTAAAATGATGGAACGGCCCTAATGATTAATGTCTGCAAAGCCTGAGCAAGAGACGTAGCTTTTAATCCGTTTTAAGCGCTATCACTATATATTTATGTCTTTAACCGATAAAATATTGCTCACATACACTGCATATGCGTTCGACCCGAGTGAGGATTCATTATACACACCCGACTGCAGTTTATACGGACGATTACAATAATATATATATATGACGGTAATTCGAGCACAAGACATTAAAAATTCGTCGACGACCTCTGGCGAGTTCAGCGAGGATAATGTAGGAGATAAAATACGACACAGAACTATGGTATTATAATATTATTGTTATATATTGTGATAATAAATTTCACTTCTTATTAATTCCTACAATTTACGTACGCGCAAGTATATTACACTGGCGAGTGGTGAATTATAAAGTACGGTTTTTAATTAATGTGTTCGGTGGTGGATCTAGGATTTAGGTTCTGTTCTTTTTAAACCTGTATAAATTCGTTTGCACAATTATTTTTATTGGTTTTAAATACTATTAAATCGACTCAAAGTTTTAAGTCACAACAATTATTTAAATAAAACGGTCAAGTTTATTAATCTATATGCTTAAGAGCCCCTCCGCCGTCGGATCCCTTTGATCCACCGCTATTAATTTTCTATTGTCTTGTTACTGGTATAAAATAGTAGAAATAATTTGTCGACTCGGAAACGTCGGATGGTTATAATATTCGTCTCATCAAAACCGACACTCATCGGATCGAATGAAATAAATCAAAAACTCAAATCCGAGATGGAAATACGTCAGAGTAAAATATATGTCAGTTCTTGTATAGTTTTATTTTTATGTGTATTTTTTTTCAGCGGAGTTCATTATAGGAAAACAAAATAATAATATATTATTTAACAAATCAAAAATGTCTCGAGTTGTTTAATTACAGATGGTGCGGTAGGTTTGAGGAATTTAATTCGATTCACATTGTGAATAATTGTTTATTAACGATGACTTTGTATTAATTTGAATAGTTTATGTTATGGTACGGTTTCAACGCATTGGATTGTTAATAACAAATGTTACGCATAACTAACAGCAACGAGTTCGAAATTGCAATCGCGATAGACGAATTAGGTATAGTTAAATCACCAGTATTTACACTTAATGTTATGTATGGGTACGGTTTGTTGGTTTTAAAAAAAATAACATTAGAGAAAGAAGTTTTATTATTTTTTCATTTTTTTAGAAACCACGTCACACAGTATATTATTATTCGCAAACATTTTATCCCACATTTTCCCATAATTCAATAAACTAAAATTACTTTGCGAGCCAACAAAAACGTAACCACGTTACACGACAGTGCAGCTTATATAATGTTGACTTATTTCGTACAACTGATATGACATATAATATATAACGTATGATATTATGTGCCTACAAATTGACAGTATTTTAAACACGGCATCTCATAGAATCAAAATGGATAGGGCAAAAATCGAATTTGAAAGTTTTTCAGATCATAAATAATAATAGCGTACAACAGATATCACGGGGTGGACTTATTGCAGTATTTTACTTTTGGAAGCTCATTTTTATGCAAAGTCAAACTTTCTTCGAGTTCAGTTAGGTATATTATAGTCGCCGTAATAAACCAGCAACAGAAAAACAGCGTTATAGAAAAAAAAAATGTCACCCGAAAGTCGCCGGTACAAACCGTTTGACAAATGTATTCAAATCATAACTTTGCACTGGGTTTTTTTTTTCGTTAGTTTTTTTAGTAGGTACATCGCCTTGCGTACTTCCGATATTTTGGAAGTAAACTTTTGAAAATTCGAAAAAATTAACACCGATTATAATTATATTATATTATTATTGTCTACGGCGGCGACAATAATAATTGTCCATTTTATTTATTTTTTTTGTCTTGAACTCACAGACGTTTTCGATGTTTTTGTCATCGGGATACCGTCCACAGACTTACGAGTATTACTTCCGATTTCCTATCACCGTCAACTATCTGGTACGTGCAATGGTTTGAAAACAATTAGGTAAGGGGATAATATAATGGTATATCTACACGACGCACACAAACTGAAGGCCGGCGCATCATCCGATACACACCAAGACAAATTACAATATATGAACAATCTTCGTTAAGGAGGGGTGAAAAAAATGTTAAAAAGTGGACACTGTAGATAATATATAATGTGATAAAGTTCGTATAATATGTTTTGTAACACGTTGTTATAAGACTATTGTTTTTTTCTCGATACATTATTTTTTTAAATTGAATACCTCACACCTACCTATACATACAAATCTTTTCAAAAGCCATTTTAAAGGATCCGATATGACATAGGTTTAAAGTAAAAAAACGTTTATTTATTTGTGCGTGAAAATGAACAAATCGCGTGAAACATTGATTTGTTTCAAACCGATCGGTCCGTATACAAGTTAACTCGAGTATAATAATATTAGTTAGGGTTATAGGTAATAATAACCTTCATATACACTTTAATGTAAATATTGATAAAACGAAAAAAAAAAGAAGCCGATAAAGCCGCGAGAGATTTGATATTTGTAGTCTTTTTTTATTATTAAGCATATTACACGTCGTGGTCTCTAAGGTATAGAATCCGTCATTTTCAGTCCTTAATAAACGGTCGACTCGTCTCTCAGTACGGAAATAAAAGCAATGTGGGGTGGAAAAAAAACCAGACAGTGCTCGCGGCGGTGTCTCGAGTGTTGGCGGTACCGTGGTTTTGTATAATATTATACCACAGTTAACGCGCTCTGCGTATAATATACATATATATTTTATTATATATAAATGCCTCGGCGCATCAAAAGTCGAACGCAAACGGACTGATTAATGTGACGTCGTTATGTTGATATATATATATAATATGTACATAGTGTTGCGAATGTGTGTGTGTAAGGAACCGAAAGGGTGATATTGTGGCGGACTGTGGAAGGGGTGGGTGACGGAATTCGACGGGAAAAATCCCGGGCCGTGACGTGGATGATTTATATCCAAGTGCACTCGGCTCCTCCCGGCGGCCGTACGTGAACGCGTTTCCAGCCCACTCGTCCTCTGCGCCCACCCGCGCCGGCCGGGTCCGACGACAAACACCCTTCTCCTCATTTCCACCACCACCACCCCGTCGAGGTGTTATATGCATTAGCGGGCGTTTAGCGTTCGTCTCATTACGGCTTATATATATATATATATATATACATTATACAGCCCCCCCGCAGTAGTAGGATCCCGGCTTTCCTGACCGCATCTCTTGTAAATGATTGCCTGGGCCGTCGTTCTCGGCGGCTTTTTTTCCCCCCCATATAGACTTCAGCTTCCTTTCCTTTTCAGATAATCTGGCCATTTGTCCGCTGCCACCGCCGCAGCTTGCTGCCGGGGACGACGACGATGACGACGACAACCGGCCCTTCTCGGGGGTACCGCTGCAAAGGCACAATAATGTAATCCACGCCGAATCGCTCGCTCCCCTCGATCCTCCCGGTGGAGAGCTTATATAACAATAATATATTATAACACGAGCACCCGCCGACGATACCCGCGAGCGTCTTTGTCGAGACCGAAATATACAAACCGAATTCGAAAAAAAAATATATACGAACGCGAGAGGCGTTCTTCTCTAGGTCGGCAAAACGGTCGATTTAACTCGATTCGTCGTCATCGCCCCCATCCCCTCCACCTCCTCCCAGGTCACCGAGGTGGCGGTTCGGTGCAGTACGACGAACAACACTCCGAACATGCGGCAGGAGATTACCGTTGAAGGGTATATTCTGTGTCATTCGTGCATTATTTATTTATTTTTTGTCTACACTGTTTCGTCGCTAGCTGAAGACTGAAAAACAAAAAAAAACAAACGTTCGGTAAACATGACACCGCCGTAATCGCGTCGAGAGAGAGATCAATTATTTTACTAATGACATTCGTCGCAGCCGCCTCGTCGTTTTCGTCCCTCGCCGCGCATACCCACCGTAGCCCACACATTCGTCCTTTAATTATACACGTTTTACTTATATATGCGCTGCCGGTCGTTGTACCCACTATATAATAAGAAAAGGAAACCGGATAACATTGTTTTGCAAACTCGGGCGCGGGCGGGACGGCACGGCACCAACGACGCCATTAAGATATATTATAATGTATACAACATTAAAATATATATACAGTCGAGATTCGAGCGAAAGACCATAGTATAACAATATAAGTCCACAGCAGTATAATTAAATACGGCTTTCATATTTTGCGGTCTACCTACAATTTTCCGAGCTGTATTCTCGCGACGAAAGCTTATAAAACAAAATGTGGAAAAATTCACAATATCGCTAAAAATTTGGTTAAAAAATTGTTCACTAACAGCCCGCCAGTCGGAATCAGTATATTAAATATTATAAAAAGCGTGTACCAAACTGCAGACGAAAAATTGTTTTATATGTATATGATATAAATGAAATCAGCCCAAAATATGTGATGTATAACATTAGGACAATATAGGATGCTAAGCTATTAAGCGATCGAACGTGAAAAACAAAGCGCACATTCAGAATGTTTAAGCAATATTAAAATATTATTATAATATACATCTCTGTTTGAGGGTTTTGATCGTTCGGAGTTTATTGAAAAATCTTTGCGATGAGATGACAGTCCGAGATGGTCGGCGGTTATTGAACAAAAAAAAAAAAAATAATAATAATAATTTTCATCAAAACATAATCGGGGGAAATGGTGTTTTCTTTTTTTTTTGGGGCGCGAGCGCGTGAGAGAGTGATCGGTCGCAGCCGGATGGAGAGAATTATAACATTTATAACCCTGCAGTGGCGACGTGACTATCATCGCATCCCATCGGTCGCACCCTCAACACTCTCGCCCCTTCCGCCGCCGCTGTCAGGGAAAACGCGAACGATTCTTGCATGCTAAAACAACCCGATTACGACGAAGAACACACCAGCGCCGACACCATCACCGCTGGTCGTGGTGTTTGCATTACAAACGTTATCACGTTTCGGACGATGCACCGTAAAAAAAAATATGACCTTAAGTATCTGTATCATATCTATGTAGTATATATATATAATATAATGTATATTGTATATTATTATATCTACCGACCGCCACCGCCGCCGAGTGTCTTATATGTACCATAAATACGTTATTACCGCGGTACCATAATATTATATTTTATTGTGCGCACGGTATAAAATACGTAGCGATTGTTATCGTTTCCGTCCTTATATCCGATGATGCGGCAGGTAACGTTTCTCGAACGTGAGACCTTTGAGTGAACGACTCACACCAGCATAGTATTATATTATTATGTGCCGTAGGTTCAGTCTTGCAAACGTCGTCCAACTTGGCAATATTGCGTTCAACGGATCCAACTTTGTGTTCTTGGAATATAACTACTACAATATATAGTTAAGTATAAACTTAAAGGTACAAAAATTGTCTGTGTGTTCTCTCTCGTCAATAAGTTGTTTAGAACGTTTTAATATATAAACGAGACGTTTACGAGATACTACGAGTAGGTACGTGAAATGTCGCAATGTAAATATTGCCTATTGGTAGGTAACTACTCATCACTCGATTTATAATATTAAATTGTTGTAAATCTGTTAGGAAAGCTAACTCTGCGAAAAAAAAAGACTACTATTAATACACAATGGTTTTTCTAATATTATTATTTTTTTGAAGGGTAAATTGAAAATTTCATCTGTGGTTGCTTTTAAGTCATTCACTCCGTGTGTTTGTTTTGACAAACGTATTTACACAGAATTAATTTGGTTTTGACTACATATTATATTCAGTAGAGGTACTCTTGTAGATAAATAAAACACCACAAACCTGTACACGAGAGTGACTCGGTTTTTTTTTTTACAAAATTTTTCTGAAAAATGCTGACCGAGAGCGCAGGTATTTCCTAGTTTTGAATACATTATACGACCCGTGCTTACCGTCGAACAAATATCGAATACATTAGATATAACTAAGTATAGTATTATATAACATGTAATTTCGATCACAAAAAGTGAGGCGTATAACAACTGGATTTTGCCAGAGGTAAAAACTAAAAATAATAGTCTTTAGGCTCCGACGGATCTAATAGAAACCAACAAATTCGATGGGAAAAATTAAAAATAAATAATATCACGAAATGCATATAATTATTATATTACTTAGGTAGGTACAGTTTATCGAGTAGTCATTAGTATTGACATTTTAAAACGATAATACGTTCAAAACTCCATATGATATATTTCTCGAGATACACCGTCTGCAGCTGTAAATTTGCTCCGTATAATATTATAATACTATTTTTTTTATTTAACATACCTACCTTAATTGTATTCCATTGCAATATCATAATATGGCTACTATACGCATAGATAATAGAAGAATGGATAGGCCATGTTAAATCATACGACGCAAGTGGTCGCGGTCTTTTAAGTATGAGAGAGAAGGCAGTTTCTCACTCCCGCAAGTGGCGATTTTGTTAGGTTATGTCCAAATATAAAAATTAAAATAGATAACATCCTTTGTCTTGTTCATAGATATATATATTATCTATATTATCTATGTTTTGTTCTGTGATAAACTGATAGCATTAAATTATTATCTATCTATTGCCTTTTACAACCTCAAAATATTTTTCTAATTAATTCCCGTGTGATAAGGTTGCATGGCCGATCCATTCTTCTATTATCTATGACTATACGAGTATCATGTGTGCAGTACTGCAGTGTTGAGAATAAATAACTAAAATTTCATCTATATTATAAGACACAGGTAATTTTATATGCCTACATTTATCTAGAAACAGATAAAGATTCCTACATTTTACCCTTATAAAGATTAGATAAAGATAATATAATTTTTATTATATTTATATAACAAATTTACTTCTTTACCTACATGGCTACATGAATTGTATTACATGAAATTATGAACTGATTGAATAGTGTTCTGATAGAAAAAAATGAGTAAAAAAAAATGAACATCATTCATGAAAAATGAATATGATTTAAATAAAATGTGGGTAGACGAATATTGATCTAGATATTATG
This sequence comes from Macrosiphum rosae, assembly GCA_016617965.1. Classification (NCBI taxonomy): domain Eukaryota; kingdom Metazoa; phylum Arthropoda; class Insecta; order Hemiptera; family Aphididae; genus Macrosiphum; species Macrosiphum rosae. Next base: position 35,346 of record WHPZ01584410.1, on the reverse strand, counting down.
TAAATATGTCATCTAAGATAACCAGTAGATAAATGTCACAATAGTTATCTAGATGAGATAATAGATGAGTAATTGTATGTAGATAAGCCTCAACACTGCATGTGTGTGGTAACATTTTGGTGACCGAAAAAGTCCGCCAACAGGTTATCTGAGCGTAATGATCCGTGCGACGAGGCACGACGACGACGACGATCTACATCGACATTTGCAGCTCCCCTCGACCCGTTTCGGACTGCCAGCACTAACGGGGAGGGTAATGCGTATAGCTTGGGTTTGGGTTTTCGGCTTATCGTGCACATATACACCTGACTACACTGTAGCAAACGCTAATACGCACTCACACCCGAACACCGGTCGCATATTATCCACATCGTGTAATATTGTAACACATAATCTGACCAGTCCTTTTATGCGCACCGGGTCGAACCGCACCTCCCCAAACACACACCACCTACACCCTCACCATCACCCTCGAGGCCGTTACACGCGTACACGAACACACGCGCTACGTATAATACGTATATATACTTTTGTCGTTAAAATGTGATTTATTGTATTTTCCAAGTTTCCGGACAGGAATTACTACGATTCCGACCTGAAAGACCTCGATAAATTATTTTACTGTAAATGTACTATTTATAAATATACGATTTTTTTTTTTAATGATAAATCCATCACTTCCGCCGAGCACATACGTTTTTGCGCGTATCCACGAATTTGATCGATCGGCCGAATAGTATTCCATGTGAATGGAACACAACCGCATGTCACGATATAAGCAGCTGCGTCAGCGAAAGAGTTAGAACACTCTTGCACATTATTTGACACCACGTCAACCCACGGTAATAATATTATATATATATTACATATTTACTGAATTTCAATTTGTACCTCAGAGCTCAAATTCGAGTAGAATGTGTACACGACGTGATACGCGAAACGTAATAGTAATAACCGAACAACGCCGTGCTTAAACCCAGACAAAACCTGGGATATAATATGGGTTATTTCCAATACAAATCTAGAGAGATGTTCTTAGAGTGTCTGACAATATCCAAATATAGCAGAGATTACACAGCCGTACACGGCCAGTTACGGGGTCTAAGAATAGTTATCACCCTTGGTAGACCCATTACGGGTTCCGAATAAAGCGAGTCCCCTGCAATGCGAAGTGGTTGGAAACTGTGTTGTGAAAAATAATTTACCCCAAAACGTATTCCATCACAATTCCAAAAGTATATCAACGTCCTCGCTCTCTTTAACGGAGAAGGAAAACCGAGTGACTCGCCCCTGTTGGACTTGTTGATTTTAAAAACACGGAAAATTATATTTT
>WHPZ01584410.1:0-21783 GCA_016617965.1 Macrosiphum rosae | reverse complement strand
TTTTAATATTATTAAAGAAACAAGAAAGAAACAAGTAGGTAACAATATTATGTTATTCAATACGTATCTAAACGTTATCCCAATACAATATACTATTCAAAATGAATAATTTACCCTAAGGCATACAATCTAAAGATAATGATTAGTATCCTACAAATTTAATGAAACGGAAAAAAATTTCCCTATTTTATATATTTTCTCTATTATGCACATAAATGAAAAAATGAAGAAGAGACTTCATAGTGTTTAAGTGGTTTGGGGTTTAAGTGTACCGTACAATGAGGGAAACTGTAAAACACATTGTGTGACATTTTTGAGTTGAGTGCATATAGCTTTAGTATAGTAAATATAAATCAGAAACTATATTCAAGACAAAAAGACGGTTAAAGAAAAAATTTAAAATAATTTCGTTATTTGAACGAACAAAAATAGTACAAAAGTGCAAACATCAATAAAAAACATAAAGTAATTATTATACAGTTTATTATTATATTTATACTAAGCATGGTGTATTTTTGAAAGTTAATTAATAATTTATTTGAAAAAAAACCATCGTTAATTTTTTTTTAATTATAATTTCTTTAAAATAAATATTGCTTTGGTACATTTATAAAACGAATAATAAAATAAAATATGCATTATACAAGTACATTTTGAGTGAATATAATTACATTTTTTAAATAAACGTCTTTTCGGGAATAGTGTTAAAATAACCATTACATTTTAAACTGAGTCCATATAGTTTATTTTACGTTGACAAAAAGACATTTTAATACTTAAATACCTGTACTTTTTAAATCGATTCGATGTATACCATCGCGTATCTTATTAAAGGAGAAATAAAATGTATGCCTTCGGGCGCAAATATTAAATATATGTTAATTTCCAAGCATGGTATAATTTAGTTGATACTATACATATATTTCACAATATATTATATACCAAATGAAAATTATTTTTCTCGTTCAAATTTAATTAGAAATTTAAAAGTAAACTTTACCCTCTGTTACGTCCTTATCATATAATATCTTTATTCTATATCTTAGCTGTATAATATTAAATTATGCTTTTACATTATTTTCAGTTTATAGACTTAAATAATAATAAAAATAAAAATGTAAATATTATATTTACAGTTTTCAGTAATTTTGCTATAACTACTGAAGAAGGTTGTTTCATATTTTCGCCAAAGTTTTCCCTGCAATTCACAATTCGTGAGTATAATATTTTTCAAGTCGTTCTACCCGAAACAACCAGAAAATAATTATTGATCTGTTAGCTGTTATTATAGTCGTGAAGCACCTCGTTTCTGTGTCTTCCACGCAATATCTAGGCAACCTAACATCCGGTGTATATGCGTGCCCGACTTCCACGTTACTATATCTATATACACACACATATATATATATATAGGCAATGGTCCAAACGAGTGGGCTATTTAGGGACGTTCTTTCCCACTATCTCTTGAACTCTCTCTGTATTCTCTCTCTCTCTCTCTCTTTCCTCTCGGTCTTTGTTCCTTTATAGAAAAATCACCAGTTGGCTCAATGCGCCTTCTCCTATATCGCTACCGGATCCCAAAGGTCTGTGTGTAATCTAAACCGATTGGGAGAGCCCGTGCTTTTAGTATAATGTTCCTACGATGTTTTTGGATCTAGGAAACTGGATATAGCCTCGTGGGCCTCTTTTCCCGACCCATTAGTGCCGTTGAAGGTCGTTAAAAGGAAAAAGTACCCGATGTGGAGCTCTAAACAATGGGGAAGTGTCGTAGTGGTCTGCCGATGCCAAACATGATGTGAAAATGGTATCAGAGGACAAAAGATTATGACATTAATAATGGTCGGGGGGTGTGGGTATTTGGCCAGGGGAAATGGACACTTTTTCGGTAATGGACGTCGAGAGGACTCGACGAGACACTTCAAAAGAAATTGCACACGCGATCCAAGGGAACCTCGTCTGAGTCCAGAAGACATGTTGGGTTTTATTTATATAGCGGAAAGTATACAAACAAAAGTGCCAAGTATGTTGAACACTTAATTTCACCGTCACAATAATATTTAAAATGAAATATCAAATGCCAGCACAACAACTATGATAGTTTAGAAATATTTCATATTTTATATAAAATCTAGTGATTTAATACTTATTCTACATTGGAAAATAATAATAGGTAGGTAGTGTGGGCAATTAATTATTCTTAAGGTATTAATTTATTTAAATCAGCCAAAGACTTCCCAAGGCCAAAACTAGTAGTTAAATTTAATTTATAATACTTTTGTTATTTGTGAATTTTTAATTATTGTACATTTATTTTTTTATTTTATTTTTTTGGGAGGGGGGGTTGAGGTTTTGACAACTGAGATCATTAGACTGTGGAACTGTGGGAGAGGGTACTGTAGGTTTTGAACAAATGCGTGTTTATTTTGGCAGAATTTTTAAGTGGGCACCCGTAGGTATCTGCCATGCCCGGGTGGGGGATGGTAGCCTCTCTCCAAACACGTGACTGCCCGAAGAAAAGTGCCTCCCGTGGCCGAGTTCAAACCTGCGAAGGTGCGAGTTGCAATGACCCCTTAGTCCACTCAGCCACTCCGTCCCCCTGTATATTTATTATTTTCTAGTATTTTAAATAATGATTTGTTTATTTGCATAACATTTCAAACACGAAAGATGTTAAATATTTATAAATTATCTATAATTAGCTAATTTCCATCTTATTAATATTATCATACCAAAGTAGATTTTCGTTACATATAATAGCATTAAAAAAAAAAAAATAAACTTAATATTATGTATTTATTCAAAAACATCAATAGAAATCAAGCCTTCAATAATTGAAAGTGAATTTAAAATAAGAAAGTTTGTGATATAAAAATCACCAAAGTAAAAATGCAAATTTAAAAACGAAATTATATGTTGTAATATATTAGTAACCATCCTGTGCAACTAATAGTGGAAATAAAATACCCGCTTTTCTCATATAAATTATATAAATTGATCAATAAATAATAATAGCCTACAAGAACTAATAGTCTTAAAAAACTAGTCATTTAATTTTGTTCTGTTAGTCTAATATTATCAGACTATTTCATGAAAAATATCGTATTATATAATTGTGTACGTTATTATATACATACAATATTGCATTTTACTTTTATTATTATTTTTTTTTTCCATTTTAATTAAATTGTTATTTTTTCAATATATAAGTTTTTAATTTCAGAAGTATAAATATAACCACGAATCATGTAAAAATATATTATTATATTTTATTATACATTAAATTGATTTTTTACACAACTATGATGATCGTGACAATGTTTAATACTTAAATAAATAAAATATATAATACAAGATAAAAATTTGAAAAAAATAAAAGTCGAAACGTCAAAATATAATGAGTTTATATTATATTAGTACTTAATTTTATTTTCCTTAGATATTATTATAGTCACGTCGGTAATCTCAGAAACTAAAAAATTCTTGAGAAATAATAAAAACAGCGTCATGAAATCGCATCGTCCATATCAGTCGTCTATCAAGTTCACTCGTTTCGATCGGCTGCGGCGGCGGCACGCTCACGCCCACCCTCTCATCGCAGTGCACACACGACTACAACACGAGTCGCGCACGTCGAGAGATTAATTTACTTCGCGTGTGACACCGATGATATTATATTATGTTGTATTATTAATTACCAGTATACAGTTACCAAGGTATACGGGGCACGTGTCATAATATAATATTATATTCGTTATGTGCATGCGAAAAGTACGTGCCGCGCCGTTTCCTATAATAATAATATGGAAACTATATACCTACCGTAATATATCGCTCGACGTATCATCGTTATAATACCTTGGTAAATATAATATAATTTTTTATGTACAGACAACCCCGGGGTGATCAACCAAACATTCACTCCAAAGTGTTATACTTTTATAATATACTATATGCATTTATTATAACGATCATAATAATAATTATAATATAACTATTAACTATATAATTTTTGATTTTTTTTTTTTTAATTTTAAACATGATTGAAATCATATAATATTTCGAACCAAAAGATTTATAATTCGATGAAAAAGAAAATTTCCCCATTTATATTATTAATTGTGAATTTGATTTAATTTATATTATATTTATTTAATGTTGATGTATATTGCTGTAAGTCAACATTTGAAAGATTAGTTTCTAAAAAGGATAAGTACATTTTCCCTCTCGTATTTATTATATTTAATTTATGAATGCATAACCATTAATCAATAGATCCCAAAACCTCTGGAGAATAGCCAAAAATAGCATGCTTCCGTTTTTTTAAATTTTCATTTTCCATCCAATCACTTATTTTATCCAAAAGAACAACCTAACATCTTAAATAATTATACTTAAAAGATATTCACACTTTAGTAGTTTTTATCAAATTTGTCTGATAATTTATATCTCGACTCTTGAGAATAATACGTTTTATTTTTATACATTTAAAAAAAAAACCTGTATAATATTGTATTTATTATTAAACTGAATTTACTTTACTTGTTATCTTTTATTAATTTAATAATTTTTTGTGTTTCTGATTTATTTTTTCTATATTTATCGATATAAAATTATGATGATATTTTTTTTTTAACATATAATAAATTATAATGCTATATTAATAGTGTAAAAAATATATTTTGGTTATAATAATTAATATACTTGCCTACTTTTTAATTAAAAATCTAATTATTATTTAATATTTATCAAATCATTATTTTTTTAGGTTAGGTTAGGAAGTAACTATTATTTTTTTTTATATTTATATTCCTTTAACTTGATTTCTAACTTACATCATTGCTGATATACTATTATAATGTATTATAATGAATGTCAAATATTATATTCTATTTAAGGATCATATAACAAATTCACACACATACACGCACACACACACACACCCATACACACACATTATAGAATACTTAACTACCTAATAATTTGTTGATAATAATCGCAATTTATGCCCCCCCCCTTACACTAATTGTAAGCTACTTTGACGGTTCAACCACTGATATTACGCACACTTACTATTTAATAATATAGTTTAACAACTCTGAAATTAAGATTTAATTTTTATCAAACTTAACTACATCAACATTTAAAAACATTTTCTTGTCAATTTAGGAAAAATATACCTAACGTTCTCAATCGAAAAATAAAGTGTGTGCCAAAATAGTTATTTGTATACGCCCCTTGAACTGTATACAAAATCTATGTATTTTAAAATAATACCATCTTCAAGTAAACTTATAAACTCCAAAACAAAGTAAATTCATAATAACTGTAGGTACGATTAAACTGCGGTGACGTGCTTGGCAAAGAATCACACTACATAATAATAGAAAATTCGCACGTGGCAGTATATTATATTCAACTTAGGTACGCCGGCGAGGATATTATTATTATCGGTCCAAATGACATATTGTTCGGTGTGCGTCAAACCCCCGTGTGAAATTTCAATATAAATTGTATAATATAATATTCTATTATAATAATATTTTATTTATATGGTTGAACGAAGGTTACACGCATCATAGGTCATTTATTCGAACGCGTCTAATCTACCGAGAAGATTCGGTGATAAAAATCACCTCCAACACGCATTTCAGATATTACTATTTTATATACCTACCTAAACATGGGGCGTCGCGCATATAAAATTATTATTACTATTACTATTGTATGGGATGCGGGGGTGGTGGAGAGGTTAGGTATGAATATAATATAATCTGACCCCGTATTTCGATTACCTATAGCAACAAACGTTCGGATAGAAATAGAATCGCTTGAAATCATATTCGGAAAAATCTAAATATCGTTCTAATTAAAATATAATAATATCATCGATTATAATAAATATATTATGAGAGTATAAGCATCGAGAAAGAACGACACAGTAAGTTTTTATTATTCGTATACTAACTCGGCCTAATAACCACGCTCACCCAGATCTAAATCGAACAGAATTTAATATTACTATGTTTTAGCCGTACATTTTATTTTTTTTTTCAGAGTGACTTAGTGCCGCCTGTCAACGGAACACCCACCACGATCCAATATAATATAATACGTAATATATTATAAATATATATATATATATATATTTGTAAAAACACAGTCGAATTCGACGAGAGCTATATATTATTATTATTATATTATACGTAACGCATTTCCAGAATATCACAGGATGAAACCGGACGAGAACAAGATTTAGAGCTTATGTAGTGGACAATACAACACGCGAACACTCTCAGACCGTGACTTATAGCCTTTTTCGGAGGGGTTGCGGATATACTAAATCGATTTTCGTATCAGCAATAATCGTCGTCGTCGTCGCAATCGTAGTAAACGTTCTTGTATAAGGTATTAAAATAATATTTGGTTCCGAGCTAGTATCATTCGCACTCGATGATTATTTCCTGAGGGAATCGTCGAAAAATCCACAATATTGACTTTGTACACCACATTATTTCGCCTTTATTGTTTTGAACCTTACACATTTCAAACAATGTAACACGGCTGCGTTACAATATCAACAAACGATAAATGATAATATTTTAATCATCTTAGCTGCGCTGATTTATTTTGAAGCCATATTTTGAAGCCAAGTATGAGCGCTTATAGTTTTAATTTCGTAAATAATGTTCACCAAATCCTTGTGTAACCTAATTTTTAAATAAATTATATTATTATTGAATCAATAATGAAATAGGTACTATAAATCCAATATAATATTATAATAAAACGATTAATATGTCATGACCTGCGCCAACTTAAGTAGATACTTGGTGCAAACTTTCAACGCAAAATTCACCCCTATTTTTTGTTTGGCCTTTGTACAATTTGGTTTATTTTTTCATTACTTCGTATTAATATAAAAGGGTTATTTTTTTTTGTTAAATGCATTTCAGTTATAAAACTACATACGGCGTGTTGTATAGGCAATTCTGGTACACTTGACTTGTGTTATTACAAAAATAAAAAAATGATTATACGAAAACAATTATTATTAATTAAAGACCGATGCAATATTTTCAAGCAATTCAGATAACCGCATAGAGATTTTTACTGATATTTAATAGTATAAATTAAATTATGGTATTAATATTTATTATAGTTAATTACTAATTACTAATTAGTATAATAAATTTATTATATTATATTATTTTGTATATTATTGAAAATATTTTTTTTTTGAATTTTTACACTAGATACTTTAGAAAATGTTACCTTAAATTTTTCCCAATGTCGACGATATTAATTAAATTCTATACAGTATAATATTATAAAACAATAATATATCAAATTACCTACGAATGTTGGTTGAATTTAATTCAATACTATGCAATTAACCGAATATAATATGTCAACATTTTTGGTGACGCACAAGACCTCAACGATGACATACATTACTAAAATTACTTTTAGTATTATATTTCAGTATAACTCTTTATCAGTGAACTATATTTACCAATAACCACACATGGGTCAGAAATATTTTTTAAGTACCTTTACGTATAACTACTTATTGTGACAAGACTACAAAACTAAAATATTATACCTAATATTACTACTAATTGTACTCGGCCTAAAAATTGAACGTATTTTAATTTATATTATTTTTTATTGATTTTATTCGGCTTCAACTTCTGAGGTCATTAACCTTTAATAATTACATATTGGTTTTAACACTATGTGTTTACATTATGTTAAACAGTTGAGGGAGTTAGTGAAAATCTTATTTTTTGCACAGTAATTTTGATAATCCTGTCTAGTGATGTGAAATTAGGAATATTCTCCAAGAAATGTTCCCGAGAACAGGGAATATTCTCGAAATATTCCCCAACCTCTCGGGAAATTTCTTTAAAAAAAAATTTATGATTTTTATGTTATTCAGTATTTCAATTTCAGTATTTTTATTTTTATTTTTTCAATATATATAAATGAAATTTGAATCGTTTATTTTGTAACCATTGTACATATTTTTAATTAAAAAATTAAATTATAGTTACTTAATAACTTTTTTTTAAAGAATAAAAATCTAAACTTACATAATATCAATAAATAGCTGTCATTTGGATCATTTATAACCATAAGTTTAATTTAAAAATAAAACCTATGATCAATATTTAAAAACGTATTATATTCCTGGTAAATTCCCGGTGTATTGTAAAAATTATATTGTAAAGAAAAATAAAGATTTTAAACCAATGTGATAAATTATTAGTATTTTAATATTATTTCGTGTTAATGACAACCTCGCTGTACAACGTCCCTTACCGCGGTTTGACAGTCGCTTTGTCTAGTGAGAAAGTGTAGTACTTTTTGAAAAAGTTTTCGACACAATTTCATCAGCGTTATTGAGTCACAACGGTGGCAGTAATACTCCGGGAACAGCCTCCCAGGACACAATGAATCGCACCCCAAACAAGAAGGTTTCACCACCACCACCACCCCCTCCCCAATTTCCCACCTAACCGTGGCAAACACTATGGATTACGGTTAATTCCTTTCGTCGGGTTTTGCGCGTAATCAATCACATATTTTGCTCGGCGTCCGAGGGATTATTGAGACCATTTTTGCACACGTTTTATCGAGACGCAACCGGCCGTGGCGACGTTATTTTCGAGAGAAATATTTATCGATCGTGTACTATACTGTTACTATTATTATTACTATTATTATTATTAATATTATACACTGTCGACACGAATACTTCACAGAAGGGAGGAGAGATGGGGGCAGGACGCGACTTCGAGCGTCTTACTTCAAAAATCGTAGGACAAACTTCGAGATTCACCCTCGCAAATAGTACGTGACTATATAATAATTTTGTAGTATTACGAAAAAAAATGAAGAAAAAGTAAATAAATAAAAACCTTAACAGTTTTAAAACCAGATTTCAAACGTTTTCATGGCCGATGTTTGATATTACAATTGTCTCTTATATGTTTTGAACAAACACTTATAATAACATTCGGTAATATTAAAAGAAATAATAAATTCAATTTTGATTATAAACCGCTAGTTATAATCCGATACAACACTGTTTAAAACTCGTATTTTATATTTATATATAATATTATAAGAAAATTATAAGGAATTATTCTGTGAATTATTTTCGTACAAAAATGCTCCCGAAATGAATTTCAACAAAAGAATATTATAATACAAAAAATAAACTCAGTAATGGATTTTTCGTATAATTGACTTTTTATTATACTTTACACATAATAATTTTAGCGATCGGTAAAACACCTTCGCATAGTTGGGGCCATATAATATAAAAATATTTTTCCATTTCTTTTATACAATTAATAATTTGGTTTTCGATTTCAGCTTACAATTTACTATATTGGAAACAATAAATAATTCAAAATATTAAATGGCTTTACGTCGGTTAAGCATTAACATAATATACTACTATTATAATTTTATCTTATTCTCCGCCATAACTTCAATTTGATGTTTTTCGATGGATGGTAAAACTTTAGTTTTCAGAAGAGACTTAGTTTTGTATATATATGTAGGTGCAATAAAAAATTTTAGACACGATTCGGGATAAAATATAGCATGGCTGAGTTTTATAAAATACTGTTCATTGATGCCAATCGCACGTGTTACATATATCGAGAGATAAAGAATCGTTTTTTTTTTTATGCCATCTTATAAAGAAACAAATCCAATTTGTGTCAAATGTATCTATGAATAAATAAATCAAATAAAAAAAAAACTATACTATTTTCATGCACGAAAAACAAATGGTAGGGATTTACTCATTTACATACCTAAATAAAAATGGCAAGACACGTAGAGTATTATAATCAGAGTTTATGAATATGCTTCATTAGATTGTTACCTATTAATATCTATAATAGGATATAATATGGTATCTGTTTAAATTAGATTTAATAAAATACATATTTTTATATTAAGCCTAGTGTACATTTACAAAATCACTTTAAAATATTGTAGTGACGATTTTTTTCAATATTATATTTTACATATAATATATTAGTTTTGATCACAGTTATCAAAATATTAGATAACCATGGGTTTGGTATAGCTGGAAGTTTATTATAACATCACCCAATTACTTTTATACATTATGTTCTAATAATATTTGTACGTATTGTAACCAGAAATAAAAAACTGTATAATGTCTTTCTACATCAGTGAACTGAGTGTAATTTTGTTATTTAAAAAAATATACAACACATTGATTCCTGTAACGATTATTTTAATAACGATAATTCAAATTTATAGCCAGGTTTGAAAATATAAAATATAGCAATCGCTCAAATATCCTAAAAGTCATTAATATCAATTTGTTTTACTTATTAATATATTTCAAATATATATACAAATATGTATATTCCACAATTAAAATAAAAACACATTCAAAATGATAGTAATTAAGTAAGACGCATATTTTCAAAATATTTAAAATTATTTTCTGACCAAGTTTCGTTTGTAGCTGTTATACTTTATTATAATACTGAATCATGATACTATGTTCACAAAGTTCGTCTTTAATTTAATTTAGAAAATGATAAATATTTAAAACAAAAATAATCCAAGTTTGTAGTGTGTATAGTGAGTTACTTAAACACAGTCCAAGATAAAATGTCGAGGAAAACCGAAATAAATATTCTACCCGCAGTGTGCAAGTGACGCCAAGTGTTATAATTTGTAAGTAAAATATTATCACTAAATTGTGACAGTAAGAATATTATTCTTTTATGAGATGAATTAAACAACAAAAAAAATCCCGACGGGAAAACGATATCCACGTCCGCGATTTTTCCTCGAAAACAATCGGCGGGAGAGATAATAATTTCATACCTATATATATTATAATTATAATAATATCTATAATACGGCGTTAAACCGTTATTAAACGATGGCGAAATATAACGAGAAAACCGCGGCTTATAATATTATAACGTGGGTAGATATAGGTACATAAATACCTATATATTTGTTTTTATTTTAAATTCAAGAACCTATATTATAATATTATAATGCACCCGTTGTCGATCCGCTCTCCTCGGACTGAAATATGCGGGCACGGTTTTTTTTCCCCGTTTTAAATTTTATTCGTCGCGGCTTATATACGCGGAGGCGAGGGAGAGGGAGATAGGTAGATAGAGACAGAGACAGAGAGAGAAAGCTCAGCAGTTCCAGTCTGCATACATCCGTGTGTGTATATCGCGAGCGGGTTACGCGCTGTTGGCAGCGTTTTCGCGTGTTTTAATGGTCGTTTTATGCTAATACGCGTGTACAGTGTGCTTAATCTTGGCGCCCTCGATGCGGGGCACCTCCCCGTACCCGTCGGCAATATAATCCCGGGCCCTGCCGTAAAATCACGTGTGAATATGAATGTTTACCTACAACACGGATCCCAGACACAATATTACCGGAGATTTTCCGTAAATAGAAGAGTCGTTTACGTACCCGTGTGTATATGTGCAAAATATAATAATGCGTGTCGTATTATATGTGTTGCGCGAGAGCGCCTATATGGACTTTGTAGCAGTGCTGCAGCAGCATGAAACGTGCGCCGGCAAGTGGGTTTATTTTTCCCGTCGTGCGGATTAAACGCTTTTCGGTGTTCGGGGGAGGGTGACGGGGCGAGAGAAAAGGAGCAAGACTGGAAAAAATGTTAAACAAATAAAAACCAAAACCGACTATCCTGTCACCGACGCCGCGGCCGCCGCCACGTACCCGTCATGACCACGTCTGTGACCGACAGATATATTTTGTGATATACGGGAATCCAATAATGGACCAGTCGTACAAAAATCCTATTGCACGAAAATTGTAACATCAGGTTTTGGGGACGATCGTAATGATCCGATTGGACCAATTGGTCATAATATGGCGACTGCAGAAAAGTACGATTTGGTTATCGTATAAGTATCAAGTATATATTGTTATCATATTGTGTTACAAATTATTGAACGGGCGTTATCGGCAAGACTTTCCAATTGTATATTGATTATTTTCTACAATAATGTGGGATATATAACTGTAAAAATGTGCATGACCTTTTTCCGAGGCTTTTCCGTAGATGGGTACAACCGATGAGTAACGAAAACAAAAAAGACGTTTGCCTCTTTTTTATGGTTCAAGAAAACTCTGATGGTCCAATTGGATCGTATGAAGTATCTAAACGTATTTTAGTTTTTTTGTTGAAATATGTCTTCAAATTTGGTCAAATATGTTTTTGTATTTTTATTTTATATATTAATTAGTCCGAACAGCTTGATGCTCCGTAAACCATTGAAAAATCAATGTTAGTGTCCCATAACTAATAAAGACTGTTTTAAATTGTACGTTGTTTTTTATTTTTATGAATTCGGTAGCACGTGGTTTAACATATATTTCTATCTATTTCTATTACTGCTACTTATAAATTATTGTTTTGTCTCTAAATGTGCTAAATGTGGGTGGTTATGTTCTTATGAAACATTTCACAATTGAGCAACGAGTCTCATTATTAAGGACGCATTACAAATTTACAAATATGTTGAGAGTTGAGAGTTGTCATATGGAATCCGTTCCGAAACCTTGTGGAATCCCTGGGTCAAAATAATGCACTTAATGGTCAACAGTTTGGACACATTATAAAAAAGTTTAAAAAAAAATTAGGTTCAGTTGACAATACTAAATTGCAATTTTAAAACCAGCGTTCTATTTGGCAGCGGTTTTCGACCTTTTTGAGGCCACGATACCCCTATAATAATATGTCACTAAGATTTTTAACGACCCGTTCGTAATGTTAGCATTAAAAAGTTATTATAAACAATAATTGTTATTATTATATACAATTATAAATCGCTTGTTGAATTCATTACACTAAAATGTAAAATATAATATATTGAGTTTATTTAAACCAAACCAACAAAAACGAAAAGCACTTAGTAGCAATAGCTACTATTCTGTGTTACGGGCAACCCTGAAAAATGTGTTGGCAACTCCCAAGGCGAGGATCGCTGCTCTATGGGACAAGCTATATATAATAGTATTAATTCCTATAATTCGCGAAGATTCCGTCCGTGCAGCGAGATTACAGTATATAATAATATCATATATCTATATAGAGAAGGCAACGGAAAGAAATATACTGGTACCTACGTAAATCCCAAAATGGAAACAGGTAGATAATGTATATATATATTATATTACATTATATAAAACGCATGTGAGATCAATTAATCACGAGACGTCAGCACCCGGACCCGTTCAATCAATGATATTATTATAGCGATAAAATGTTGTACGGATTAATCGAGTAAAGTCTTACCGCAAAATCAAAATACGCAAGTGGGGTACCTATAATATACATCGAACCAAGTATATTATAACATAATATGTTAAAATTACTCAAAGATGATATTACTTTGTCTTCGATCATAATATTACGTTTTATTGTAACATTATTATTACAAATTAATTTGTAAATGAAAATTAAATTCAAAAAATATATATCTAACAGTGAAAAAAAACTATTAAAAAAATACCCAGTATTATTTAAGTGTAACGCAGATGATATTATTATTATGAATGTTTATAGACATTCGTAGTACTAATTTACTATTCAATGTTTTAGCAACAACTTTACTATTATTTTTATATTATTTTCAATATTGACATCGTTATCGACCTTTGGAAATTGTACCAAGCATTTAATAACAACTAATAAGTATCTAACAACTATATATGTATTCGCATTTAGTTTTTAGTTCAAAGGCACTTACGATTGCTGATTTCTGGAATGAAATTCTTCAATCGTCGAACATCTGAAATTAATAAAAAAAAATATACTTAAAACAAATAATCATAATAAATTTATAAAACGATTACATCAAATATTTGGATACGTTATAATAATAATTGTGCAAACACTGTCCTATATTAATTATTTTTATCTGATTTACATTTCGGTAGGTTCATATCTGAAAATGCCATAGATTAATTCTTAGATTAATGGCGTTACGTGTATAGGTAGTAGGTACCTATTATACTTTAATAAAAAAAAAAAAAACGATGAGCGTATAATACATCAAAAACTTTAAGGATCATGACATTATTTTTTTTTTCCAATTTATAAAAGAAATACTTTGGAAAACTTTTAAACACAAAATTGTCATACGCCATTGAATAGTGTGAAGTAGATTTATTTTAATTTTTTATTCCAAAGTCTCAGTAACATGACGCAGTCATTAGAATATTGATGGATCATTTTAGGTAAGCTCCAACGGAGAAAGACTGTGCCAGGGAGTGCCATATAATTTTGATTAATAACACGGTTGCCAACCTGAAAACCATCAAAATTATCTGGTGATGCTTTGTCTTAAAATTTCATGAAAAACTTATTTTCCCCCTCGATTTATTGTTCCATTATAAAATGTATAGAAAGAAGAAACGCTAAGAAAAAAGTTTCAGTTGCGTTCATTAAAACCTACTATAATTATGTACATATCGATGTAAATTATTTCTTTTAAGAGACAGCGGGGAAAAAAATGAAAGACTTATTATGATGTAATAGTTATATTGAAACCGAGAAATTCATATACCTAATATATACGTATAAATGATTGCATGTAATGTATATAGTTGGAAAAAAATCAGAGCACAGAAAAGAGATGCAATCAAATAAAAATAAAATAAAATTGTTTATGAAAAATTTAATAATAAGGCAACGAGAGATATTACGCTTATTACAGCGTACAAACAAATAAAACAAAAAACAATAATAATAAAAAAAATATATAAAAATAATATAATAATGAATATTATTGTATACGAATAGTTGAAAATCCTAATTATTTTTTATTTATTGGTTTTCGAGAGCAGTTATTATAATATGACTATTTTGATACCGTTTTGTATTTTATGTGATTGATTTTTTCGAAAAATAATACTCGAAATAATTAAACCGTATACATTTGTGATAGCACAATATCAGTATGGGCAATACACCCACATTGTATATTGATATATGATACGGACTATACGTATTTGGAACGCAAAATTAATGGATATGACGAAATCGAATAATAATAAATAGGCATCCTCCGTCAACCACGGCCCGACAGACTAGATTGAACATTTTGTCACGACCGCTTTGGGAGAGCCGATTACTCGGGGATTGGCGCGTACACGGAAAAGTGACCGGTCGTCCGTCTCGATTTCCCGTTTTATTGGTTTTATTTTATCGCACGTCTTTGGAGAGGGGGATCGATGGCACACGACATCGGCGACCCGGACAGAGTTCCATCAATGCCACGCGTATACAAGACATGCAAGGGGCGCGTGAAAAACGTTTGCGAAAACCGAGGGGAGGAAAATTTTTATAGACGAATACGACCTAATACGGTTAGGCAGCCGTCTGTGCCGGCGGTGAGTTATGTCCGAGCACCAGGTGACGTCGTCGCGCGAGAACGAGTCCTGAAAAACTTGGCCAATATATTATTATACACACACGTCCCCCCGTCAACGCTTAAACGGGTCAAAAGTTTTCCGAGATATTGCCAACGTATATATTAGGGAAATTTTATTTCGTTTTATACATTGTTATAGTATGGGAGGCATACGGGTACCTCCTATATGAGTCGCAGGTTGTATTTCGTTTTTTTTAGCTTTTTGAAAATCCGTAGAAATCGATAAGACCGCCACGTCACCGATTTGCAACGTTCGCAGATTAATATCCTTGAAAAGCAATAAAAGAAGAAGACAGGGGCAATCGAAACAATCAGAACTACGCCGCACCGTCAAACATCAGTATAACAGGTCACGTTTTCGGAAATTACATTAAAAATATAATGATAAAAACCTACCCCCTGTAAGTTTTTAAAAAACAATTCGCACAAAGTTCTATTTTAATAATGCGTATGTGTGCGTGAGTGATTTGTACATTAAATGATTGTATATATTAACGTTGAAAAAAAAATACAATAACACACAAGACAATATCGTAAATAAACATTTTCCAATTTAATATGAGTTGGAAATATTTTACTTATAACTACCTACTAAAAATAATATTCCTTTATTATTACGCTTATGATTGCCATGCAGCGGTAAACTAACAAAATATTCCATTTTTGAAATATTATATTATGTTGCATTATGATATTAGTTTAGGACACTAGAAATTCAATTTATTTATTGAACTCGTGTAAATTATTTCGGACGACAACATTTAATAATTGTTTTTATTAAAAGTGTATTATGTATATACCTATGTATGTATTTCAACAACAAATATAACATTTATATATATATCAATCGGAAAAGAGGCAAATACGAAAAATAATAACTAGTTACGACAAAGTCTTCCAGCATAAAAAAAGTTTGTTTATTGGTAAAGTTTCGTACTTAAATAAATATTTGCTCCAGCACCAAGTCCGCTGCACCCTTTTACGAAGGGCCATCTCCTTTAAAACAGAGAGAGCATTTAATATTTCCTTCCGGGCTGATAAATAATAATTATTACTTCCGATGTTTAGTTATTGCGATTATAAGTATACAATAATAATATACCAACGTTTTCCCTCAACTGTCTCATCGCCAACTTTTTATTATTATTGTTATTATATACGTACGCCCCCACATCACATTTAGTTTCATTATTTATTTTTATTTTTAGACCCTATAATATATTTTGAATTCAATGTGATCGACGTAAAAACTATAATGCAAAATTGTTGTACTAGCTATAGGTATTTTTAAGGTTGGTTTAGTGTATTTTTAATTATTCGTTTCGACTGGTGTCAGTCCTACAGTTACCGTAATTAGTGTGTAAGTGTGTGTGTGTGCGTGTATGTGGAATTTCATAAACCTGTGACATTTAAAAAAAAAATAAATATTTAACAAAATAACGTTGAAAAAAGAAACATTTCTACGTAAAAATTAGTTTTGAATTATTCAGTAGTAGGAATTGCAGTCGTTAAATTATATACAAGACACTGTGTAACAGTGAAATGGATTATTAAAGAATAATAATTTTTTGACAAATATTGAATAACGTTTATTTTAAATTATCACTTTTTTTTGTTAGGTAATTTAATTTCAATGAATCTACATATTTTTTCTCATCGATAACATATTATAGATGAATGCAAGAATAGGTATACAATAATTATAATATACTATCACTATGCACCCACATATCCAGTAAAGTAATTTACTTATCATCTAAGTTATTTTATAAGTGACTTCTATAATATAGTAGGTATACATTATATACAAATATAATCAATATTCCGTCTAATAGTGTTGAATGTTAATATTTTTACCTATGCAATAAATCTATTATCATTATTATACATTATATGGCAACACGAATTATTTACCTCTATTGAAACAGTTGACTAAAATACACCCAAGCCCCAGGTGAAATTAATCATATTATTTAATTAAAGTCATTCGACGGAATATCACTGTATAGACCATCAGTGATTGAATTTGAGATATTTAACTAAATGTTTCTGTGGTAATAATATGTCGTAACTTCCTAAAACTCCACGATACAAAAACAGCAGTGTAACTAAATGATATTGTGTATGCACATTTTCAACACAAGACAATAACTCTAACAATAGTACATAGCAATTGTTAGTGTCTCTTATGTGTTTTGCGGCAAGATTATGGTAGGAAGGTACCTACTACTAAGCAGTGATATTACATAAAGGCACTGATTCTAAATTTTCAACTCTTAATAAAAGGATTACATTTTGATGAATACTGATTTACTGCTGTGCTGCAGCTTTGAACAAATAGAGTCAAAGAAGCTTTTGTTTATGATGTTTTATCTCTCTCTCTCCTACAGCGCACATTCTCGTCATGTCTGAACAATGAAATTGACAAATACCAATATAGTATTACTGCACATATAAGATTACATAATAATAATATGCGAAATCTAGTAAAAAAGTTTATACATTAATCCAATTGATCGTATCAGAGTTCGTTTTCAAAGTTAAACACAATTATGTTCGTTGTATAACTTATATCTACAGGTACCTTTTCGCTGCATAATTATACGAATTACGAATTGAATATGATTCGCAGCTTCCTAATTGAGGACGACATAATAATAACCACGCGAGTTTCGCATTAGAGATGACATGCCAATTTCGGACACAAATATATTCTAAACCGTTTTCTCCAGAGATAAGGGCTGAATTTTCTACTCCAGATTCACTAACCATAAACGCTCGTGAATGTTTTTACTCCAAGCTTAATGGTATAATATGTTTTATCACAATCATCATTATATTTACCAATAATTGCTTGAGACATTAAATGTTGTGCACACTGATAGCTATACACAAATATACACTTCTCTTCGCAATTTTAAGCTAGCGAAAAAAATCTGTTGAAAAGAAGGCATTCATAAACAATCAAATATTAAAATATTCAAGTGATGAAATCAATATATTGACCACACCTACCGATTCAGCACAATTTAAGCAGATACTCGGATTGGTACCTAGCAATTTGATTAAAAAATTTCAATCATAAATTACCTACTTATTTCACTGCCACCCGATGTGCTAATTAATAATGAATAATTGATTGAAGATCTTATTAAATACAATATCAAAAGGTTATATAATCTCAAATAGTTTATCGTTACTGTCACTTCAATATTCTACAACAAAAAACAAATCATGAAAATATTGAAGTTAATTTAAATGAATCGGTATTTAATTTATTTACTATAGAGTTCTGTAGATAGTAACACAGCTACTTTAATTTTACATAAAACTCAGAAAAAAAATAAATATTTTTATTATCTATTTATTATTTGAGAAAATTTCATTTTTTTTTATGAGTTTAATGATCGTTTAACAGTTAACTTCAAATAGCTATTGGTAAACATAGTAATAAACACATTTTAAAATATTACTACACCTATGTCTACTATACACTTGGATATTGTGAACAACAATGTCAATGATTAATTAACGATTGAAAAGTTAACTAGTTGCAGTACATTTTTGAAAAACTGCAATTCACGTATGTATAGGTTAGTACCTGTTAAAATACACCAAACATTGTTTTGTACGGTTAAAATATTTTGACACAAAATAAAATAGTCTTTTCTGGTATTGTACGTCCTTTTATGTTGTCCTTTTCATGAGTCCTTTATACATTTATATTTTTCATTTTTTTCTCGCTTCCACTTAAGAAAATTATTAAACTCTGTGAAAAAAATTCATCCCCCAACGTAATAGTTAAAGTCCTCAGCGTGTCCAATGGCTGCACTGCGTGTTACGAGACCGAAGCCAAACCGAAAGACAACGAAATAAGATAAATACTTTACTGTAACCGTTATAGTATTATAATATTATTATGAAAGGCGTATTACTATGAATGTAAAATACCACATTGTTGTACCACGGCGGTTTTTTCTCTATTATTATTCGTCATATTATAATAATATATGTCGTAGAACAAGCACATTATTCATTGTTTTGCTTCTACGGAAAATAGCGAACATGACATGTAATTTACAGGATGTTGTATTTAAATATTTGTTTTGAGTTTTTATTAAACTGGAGGGTTCGTTCACCTTGCCTGTGACTTATTTATACGTTTTATCGTTCACCAAGATTACCTCATGCATGTGTTAGGTCATTAAATTGTCTTCTCTGGTACCTCAAACGTGTACACACAAGTTTATGTGGATGTGTAAGTACGCGTTCGCTATCAAATAACCAATTTTGAACATCACACCTGACTTAACAACGCGATACGTTATGTATGCGTTCACGCATATACAGGCCACAGGGCGACTCAAAGAAATAAATCGCTCAAACTAATTGAAAAAAGAAATACACGGGAAACCGATTTTTGATGTTATGAAAAACGAGTAGGTAGAAATAGAGGTAGCTAGGTACTCAGCCGCTTGTCCACGATTAAACGTTTAATCAACTTAATGAAATAATTAAACAAATTGATTCGCATTTCATAATATATTAATATATCATACCGATGCGTGTCGAAACAAAGTATTAGATAACTATTAAGTAAAGGATCACGAGGTAAATCAATTGTATGATATAAACTGCAGTGGCGTAGACAAATGGGTGACGTGGGGTCAGATCCCCCCATTGGCTTTTTATTACCTTAGTAAAATGCTTATGAGAAAAAATTGTGACTGTATATTTAATATTTTTCAAGTGCCATTGTAACAATAAATTAAGAGGCTTGTATTCAATTTCAAAGATTTTTTAACTAACAAATACAATTTTATTGGCAATCATAGAAAAAAACTAAAAAAATTGAAAATTTATTATGTCCGTAAATAGCTAAAAACAAGTCAAAATATTTTGATATTGTGAATTTAATCGTGTACAGAAAGTAATGCTAATATAAGCACTCAGTGAAAATTGCATGTATCTATGGTTATTTGTTTTAGAATTACACCAAAAACCAAAATTAATTTTGCAAAATGTCGAAAACTGATTTTGCTTAAAAATTCCCATTTTTCCTTAGTTTTTATTTTGTTATTCTAGGCGCTTTTAAAACTATTGGAATTTTAAATTTTGACCTTCTGAATTAACCAACTATATTCACTTTCCCATCGATTGAGATAGGTACTGTTAAAAAAAATCAAAGCAGTTGTACTGCCCGTCTGCCCCAAATACGGTGATGACAGAAACAAAAAAAAAATAAGTAAATAAATATGTATAAAAACACATCATCCACACATCGCTCAGCTCAAAAAAAAATTATTACACTCTTCCATTTTAGAATTTTGAGTACAAATAAATTTTATTAGTGACTTAGAGTGCCTTAGTATTCATAGCGCCCTCCTGAATCTTCGCCTGTAGTATTATAGTCCATTATAGTTCATGACAAAAAAAAATTCACAAACACTACTCTGATTTTTAATATAGTTATTATTATCGTCTACTTTCAAATGTGTCTCGTGCGGTTGAATAATAATAGTTATTAATAATATTTTGCATCTGTAACGAGCACTTCGAACTACGTATTCAAATGTCGCGACTTAACATGACTAAGCGAGACCACTCAGACACTTGCGAACAATGGTATTGAGGAGTATTGACGCCACCGGCTACCTCGGCAAAGTCTTAAGTACGCCATCGTCAAGAAAATCGTTAGAATTACGTCAGGCGTACGATCCACGAATTGATTTTGAATATTTTGATCTAATCAAAATTAATGGCATGTGCATGCGGGTGCGTAATATGAATGATGCAGTTGATTGTTGTGGAATATCCGAATATGCACACACACTATTGATAATTTACTACACCCACAAAGATGAGCGGTGACAACAGGGGACGAAAAAATTTCCTATACACAGCCCCTTAAAAAATGAAACATAATTGTACAACGACTCGTCGATAAAATAATATTCTACTGGGGGGAGTACGCCTGACTAGCAGGGTGCTCCAAATTTTTATGATGACCACAAACAAATGATCCACCGTCACTCTTCGAGCCTGACTGAATGATATATATAAATAGTTTAATATTATTATACACATTACGAAACACGTCACGTTGGTTTAGGCACGTAAATGAGCATCAGTCGATTTGTGTACGAAAATTTGTGTAAAGGCCATATTATAATGATTGTTATTATACGAAATGCGCTCTACCACAGATGATAGTCCATCGTGTAATTCGAGTGTCTATTGTCCCGGAGTATGAGTCGGAGAACGTATTTTTTAACACATCTTATGAATAAAA
>WHPZ01584408.1:1885-16358 GCA_016617965.1 Macrosiphum rosae | reverse complement strand
AGCCAATTAAAATACGTACGTCTGCTAAGCTCATCATTTTAATTTTCAAGATTTCGTCATCATATAATACATCATGATATATTTTAATGAGAGGCTCACTATTAATGTCTTCTTCTTTAAAGGGCATCAATATTCGGTAAAATAAATTGTTCGTTTGGTATCTACATTTTGAGTATTTTGTTAATGTTCTTGAGACCCCATGTTTACACGAATGTCTAAATTCGTTCATAACTTCATTTCCAATCAAATTCTTTAAATCAATACATTTAATATAAGTTTTATATTTTATTGGTAATTTTCATAATAATTATTATTCTAACATTATATGCTTCCACTATATCCATTGCTCTTTCCTTTTCCAATTCAAAGAATTCGTTTTTTATAAGGTGATGATACCGCACAAATACTTCAGTATATTCTTGGTAATTTGATCCATTTAGGTTTATTAAATTCATAAAGTCAAATCCTAAAAAGCATTTATTAGAATGATTATAATTTATAGGTATAAAAGTCATAGTCATATAAAAAAAAAAATTATAAAAGTGAGTTACGAATTTAAGACACACTTCGTTGGGGGCGTCGATATATACATTTAATTTAGGTTTTTGAACGGAGAGAGTATCTACTACGCTGTCTTTACATTTCCGAAATCGTCATAAAAATGTATACAATTTTGCAGAAACGTTACCTAATTAATTTGTGTATTTGTTTTTAATTTTGAAAATAGCATTATTATATTACATTTTTATTCACACAGTTTTCACCTGTATACACTGATGATGAAACTATGTAGTAATTTAAAATGTCGGGATCTACACATTTTGGTCGACCGTCACTCTCCCATTTTCCATAGGCTTCAACAGCCCAATATAAGGCACCATACGGATCATTTCCCTCTAAACAGTACTTCGCCATGACATAACATTCACATGCTAAATAATAAATGTTAACCAATTAGTGAATATATTGAAGATTATCCGTTGAAAACGGGAAATTTAACTATTACCATCCATTCGATCACCTATAACTTTTTCATTCATTCTACCCTCCGACATGTCTGATGCTGGAATTGCATAAAATAATTGTAGTCTCCTCAATGCTCGATGTGCCCACAATATATGATCACTACTAAGATCTTTGTGGTCGTCAATATCTTTTAACGCTATATTTATTGGTCCATTAGTGAAATGTGATATGATATACTTATTAATTATTATAATTGTTATAAGATATATAGCCAATACATTTAAGCATGCACATTTGGTTACCTTCTAAGGATTGTTTATTTTTTATTAAATCATCAATCTTCAAAAAATGTTGGTGCATTTGTGTCATCACTTTAATAACATCCAAGTGATCGTGTAAGAAGTCTTTTTTGGTTTTTATTTGATCACGCCATTCATATACTGCAGCTACATAACTTGGTAATGTAATTTAAATTAATATTAAAATGCGCATAATTATACATAATAGTATATAATATATTATAGATATTAGATAGGTAGGTAGTGAAAAAAAGTATTAATTAGAAACATAAACTATGTATTATACATTATATAATAATAATACTATATAACACAGTATTTTGTATTTTATAATAAATAATTCAGTTATTTATTATTTACCTAACATAAATGTAAAAGAAAATGAATTCCTACATGATATGGTATCTAGGTAGGTAACTTACAATTTTAAAATTGTACCTAAAAATCGTACTTAAATAAAATCCATCTTAATTTATTTCTAATACAGTTTTTCTTTACTATATATTTATACTTAGTATATGACTAGCTGTGCTAGAATATTGGAGAATCTTAATATTATAATATATAATTACTTTTTTAATTCTTCCAAACGTTTTGACTCCAAATCCAAGTAATTATCCAAGACATTAAAATGATCGTTTTGCATGTCATATAATTTTGTTAACATTATTTGTGATGTATGCCATCTTTGAATGGCTTCTACAAATATTAATAACGAAGAAACAACGGCTAAATATTTAAGCATATTTATTCCATGCCTATTCACAGTATCTACTTATCAGTAGCTATCGTAACAGTATTGAACTATAAAATACTAATTTTAGTATTTTGACAATGAAGTGAGCTCTTTACAAATAGTTCAAACATGTAAATTTCACATGACAGATTATTTTTTAAATTTCATCATTTTAAAACTAGGTATTTATTCATGTGCAGCAATACAAATATGTACCTACCTATCTATTCTATTCTGTACCGACTGTACCTATAGTTATAGTTATAGTTTTAGTTTAATTTGTTGGACAATACTAATTACCGCAGACGAGAGGATAACAAAGAGTAGGTATATAGGTAACACTGTAATAAATATAGGTCTATAATACAATGCCACGTGGTATCGTTATTTCATATAAATTATCTATATCTATAGGTACTTTTATATAATTTTACTACAGTATAATATAATATCATAATAAAATATACCTACTAAATTGCAGTCATAATGAACAAAATGTGCCTTTTAGACCAAAAAAACTAGGCAAAACTGGAGTCTGTAAAATTAGTTATTTAACGTAATTGAACTTTTATTTAGCTTATTGATTTAAATTGAAACATTTTTAAAATCTTGAAATGTAGAACGTTAAACTATTTTGAATAAGACATTTTTAAATTCGATAGTCGTCATTATTCTCAAATAATCTTCAATTTCTCTAACAGTCATCGTACATTTGTACCTATCTAAGATTTCAAATTTCAAATTAGCTTTTTCATCACAATTCAATGTGTATTCTTTCTTTATTTAATTTTTATTTAGCCCATTGATTTAAACTAAAACTATTAATAGATATATTCCATTTTCTTTAAACATCAAACAGTTTATTATTGTTATGATGGTAAATAAGGTAAATTATTATGAAAAAGCAATGTTAAATTTCTCTAGAATTTATCGTTCTTATATGATTTAAAATGTGACGTCATTTTTGTCATTAAATTATATTCTCCATATTAATATTGTAATGTCTGTTTATACGTTTATACTTAAATGAACAGTGGCACAATTCAGCATATTTCGGCTCCTAAATATCTAGATTTACTAATGTGTATTTAATATTATTTTACTTTAATTCCTGACTCATGACTCATGAGTCATGAGAAATAATTTCATAGAATTCAACAATTTACTTAATAAATATTTGCATGTATGGTTTTTTGTTGGTTTGTATTAATACAATTCAAGAATTTATAACTTGTTAACGTCATGCAGTTATGTTTCAAGGTTATTCATACAAAACCAACCATTTTGAGGCTTTGAGCATATGAATGCCTTATTGTCATTATTTTCTACTAATTTGTTTAAACATTGGTCGCATTTAATAATGTAATAAATATAGCAAAACAGTAAATATATTTTATATCTATATTAAAGTATGATATAAGTTTGATTAATATAACTGTTATATTGTAATTATATATATTAACTTAAAGCTCTGATTTCTTTCACATTAAATATGTCATTCATAACATATCTATTTGTTCTGCTACCGCTCTTAACATTCACAGTGGTCCATAATTGTTAATTGTAACTTATCGTAATACCGTTAAGACAACCAGTTACCCAGATATTTATTAATAATTTAAAAGCAATTTGTGTTTCGTCAATACTTGCTAGTGGCTTCATTGTAATTAAATTTGTTTGACATAATTGTATATAATAATACTTCTAAATTTGAAACTTTATTGATTATTATTTACCAATAACTACAAAAAATATATATTTATTTCAATGAACATCTTAATAGGTAGTTCAAATACTTTCATAAATTATCACGTCAAAACTGGCTCATTTAGTATTTTTCTTCAAAATATCAGCTGCTAAGTCTTCCATATTTAAATTCTGTACAAAAACGTTATGGTTATTATTAAATTTACAATACATTAATAATTTAAAAAACATTTAATTCATGACACTGAACTATATACTATGGAAAGCGCTTTGGGAAAAAAAACTGCCCCACCCTATAGTAGGGCTGCCATTTTGATTCTTCTCATACAATAAACAATAAAAATTATCTGCGAAATATGCAATTCATCTGTATATCACTGATATTTCGTATAGAAGCACGTAGAAGATAAGCTAATAAAATAGTTCTATCAATGACAAATCATCGATAGTAACACTAACGGAATCAAAATGGCGGCCCTCAATATAGGGACACTTTTCAATACATGAATTATATACAATGCGCCTTCCATGTATAGAGTTCAGTGAATTCATAAGTTTAGGCTTTCGCCTATTATTTATTAATATATTTTTAAAATAATTGTTGAATATCAAAACCTTATCAATAAATAAAATAAACAAATTATAATCGTTCTAATTTAATTAAATTTGTTGGTGGTTTGTGGGACGCGGATGGGTATATCACCTCAAATTTGTCGTCAAACCCTACATATTATTATATTGTTACTTTCGAAAAATTCAACAGTTAAATTTATAAAATTACTCCAATACCTATAGGTCGATATAAGTATTATATTACATAGATTACCTACAACCTATTAACTAATATATTACAAGTACTATATTTATTTAAATTTTTATCGTATAATATTAAAGGTATCCTGTCTACCCGACTTCACCAAAGTGGTCGATTATTGTTTCATATAAATAAAAGATTTTTTAAAAATTACGTGCTAAAAAATAAACACCTATCAAATGGTGAGTGTATTTACCTATTTTACCACTTTGCAGTTTTCTGCGGCCAAGGGTTGGGTCGGTCGTAACTCGTATATTATTAGTATATATTATTATAGTCTATGTCCTTTTTTGAAAAATTATTTACAGTTTACGAAAACCAGTAATTATCCAGCATGTATATTGAGTCAGATGTTTCGAAGATTATCTCAGACAAAAAATAAACATTTGGCGTATTTCTATTTTATCGCTCATAATTGTATATTCTGTGGACACAGGTCTATATAACTGGAGTTGGGTCTGTATTACATTAGGTATAACTAAATAATCTTACAAACTATCCATAGACGGAAATTTGAATGAATTTTTGGGGGTGGGGCTAAAGTTTTTATTTATAAAATAAGAAGTGGGGCTTTGAAAAATGTTCAATAATTTGGGGTGGCTTCCAATATGTTGGAGCCCCCCCAAGCTCCACCTGGTGCTTGTGTACCTTATGTACCTGCTCCGTAATGTGCTCTTTAAATTTGAGAAAAAAACCGTTCACATCCGTTTTGGTATTTTCCGTTATTATCCCGGTCCCCGGACATAAAAACTAAAAAAAACTACTTTGTTTTATCATAACACTATAAATGATAGATAATCTATTCTATATATTTAGCAACACCTCTACGCCAGTGACGTATATGGTATATAGTATATCTGTAATCTATATTTACTAGTATATACCAAGGGTGGCCCAAACAGTACATAGGAATTATTTTCATTATAGGTCAATAACAAAATACCAATCGTTTGACATATATAGATATTGATCGTCAATAGGTTTTGTCGTCAGTGATCGATAATAAAACCACTTATCTAATCTAGCGTTTAGAAACTCCGGGTCTGACACCAAAAAAATCTATAAAAATAGTGATTGATTTAAAAATGAAAATTCTACAGTCAAAAAATGTAATTGACAAAGCTATACAAAACCCCTATATTATACGCTACTTGCCAATGCAATCATTTAGGTATCGCTCATTATTTTAATTTGGATTTGACTAACTATCTAGTACATATTTTGGCTGTAGGTGGGAAATAAGTATTTACCTACTCGACACTCACTTACTGCCATTATCATACGCTACTGCCTACTAATAAGTCAAATCCAAATTAAAATAATGAACGATAAATGATCATTGGTGTTGCCTATCTATGGTGTTATTTTAATCTATGATTTGATGTATACAATTATAATATATATTTAGGTACATAATGATAATTAATAATTATAATTTATAGCCAATACTCAATAGTTATAGTTAATATATTTTTGATACATTTTTTAAAATAAATACCTTTCCAGCAATTTTTAGTTCGTCCCAACTAATATCTTGAACTAATGACGAGCAGAAACTTTCATAGCAAGTACTTTTTAAAAGTTGCATGAGCTTTTTTGACAGAAACCTTTAAAAACATTTGATTAATAATTAATATATAAGCAATACATTTACAATATTACAACCATTGCTTATGTTTTAAGATAAGGTAAATAAATAGATTTTTATTCTCCTCAATGTGCAATGGGTGATTACTTATTAATTACCGCGACTACGCGTGGTTAGGTGTAAATAGGTATTACTGTATTAGACTTTTGAATTATTAGTAATTACCACAATTTAAACGTTATGTTATACTTAGTAATTAGTACCTATATTATATGGTCTACATTAAATGAATACTTCACACACCGGATGAACCCTATAATAAAACAGATGTCTCCACTTTTCATCTCAACAATAATCAGGCCTGCAATCACATATTATTAAACATCACATACATACATATAAACCCAACTAAAAATACTTGGGTGTTACGCTGAATGGACTCTTTGGTATAAGAAGCACCTATTTAATGTTACAGCAAAAATCAACTCCCGAAACAACATCATACAATAGCTCACAAGCAGGTACAGAATGGAAAACTGACATTTTCTCAGAATTTAAAACATCTACTACCGCAGTTGAGTATTCCACGGTAGAACATTGCACATTTGCACACCCGTATGGATCAACAGTACACACAATAAAAAGTTGTACTCTGCAGTGGCCAGTTGAACCACACGTCCATATTACCACAGAGCACAGTAGGTATACGCATTGCGCATAATATCCGGAATACTGAAGTAAACCTTACTCAATCTCTACCGACGTCCGACACAATGCAAGCAATGCAACATCGGAGCTCCAGCGTTACGACAAAAACAAGCTTTATAAACGAATGGAAGAAATGCATCCTGTCCCTGTTCCTGCCGATTCCCTCTTATGGGGCTCGACTTTCCCCGTGGCTTTAATCGAGAAAACCCCCATGCAAAACAGTGACTAAATTAAAGAACACATCTTGAAGGAAGAATATTTATCATCCAACTTAAGTCATAGCTATTACAGCGTCATAAAGAATGTTCCTGGACAATGATTTACAAATTCCAATGACATTCAAGAGAATCACCTCGCAGGTATCTACTACATACAATGGCAGTATATTATTTTAATTTGTAAAAAACCTTTGTGCAGTGTGAGGATAGTGTACGACGACGAAATTTGATTCTTGTTTCATTAAAATATCTTGATTGATCAAGAATTGACGGAGCATTATTTAAATTCAATTACTTACATATTAAATAGATCCACTAATTAAGTACATAATATGTCAAAATAGGTAGGTACTTGCATTATTAAAATATTTTTAGTTTTTCTTAAAATTAAGTAGCTTTCAAAGTATAACAAACTTAATAGATAGGAGCTCTTCGATTTTACTCTTGCCTCGATGTGTATTTTAACTGGAGAAATTGTATAGGTAATCGAATAAAACAGCGTAAAAATATGCCAAATATGATAAACAGACACGTGAATCATAAAGTAAACGTCATAATATTATAATTAAATGTATTCTTGGCTTTTCGTGGGTTCAAAATTTAACATTTATGTGGACAAAAATAAAATTTGAAAACAATTCTATTTTGAAAAATACGACCTGACTTTGTAAAAAAAAAAATATTTTGTGATAACAGCATGATAAATTCTATTACAGTTCTGCAAACTATATTGATATCCAATGCAGCAATCACTTTACAGATTTATAGTTTTACTATCAACAGATTAAATACCTACTGATCATGATAACATCTGGTTTTTCACTTACCCCTATATTCAGTTGCGTATTTACGATTTTGGCGCCCTGGGTACATACATTTTGTCGCCCGCTTTTTTCTCAGTTTCCTTTTACTCATTGCCACAAAAAAACTCTAATTTACAATTTACTTTTTCTCTCAGTTAATAGTGCAGGGCTTGAAACCGGTATAAACCGTTATAAATCCGAAACCGAAAACAAAATCAAATCCAGAACCGAAAATAATTGGAAACCGGTATTAAATTCAATACCGACTCGAAACAAATTGGATATCTGTATTATAATTAAAAACAGAAAATATAATTTAAAAAACGGTATTTTTTTTTTGAAAATCTTTGTATCTTGACATTTTGGAAAGCTTACTTTACACCATAGGACGCTATTTTTTACTTTATCGGACGCTCGATCCAGCGATTAAAAAAAATTAATAAACTAAGAATGAACGTAAATAGTCCAGGTCTTGAAACCGAGTTTTAAAACCGTATAAACACTATAAACCGTTTAAAAACTGAAACCAATAACAAAATTCAAAACCAAAACCGAAAAAAATTGGAAACCGATGTACAAATCGAAACCAAACCAGAAATTTTTTCAAACGGCTTCAAGCCATGTAAAAGTGATAGTTGATAACCCAAAATGTATATTTTCCCCTTATTACATTTTGGAAAGTTTACTTTACACAATAGGCGATCAGACGCTCGATCCAGCGATTCAAAAAAATTTAGAATGAACATAAATAGTAAAGGTCTTGAAACCGATTTTTGAAACTGGTATAGACCGTTTAAAAACTGAAACTGATAACAAAATCCAAAACCAAAACAGAAATTTTTTTAATCGGCTTCAAGCCATGTAAAAGTGATAGTTGATAACCCAAAATGTATATTTTCCCCTTATTGCATTTATGCTTCCACTAATTTAGAGAACGCTTTTATTTTACCATTAACACTCCGTTTATTCCTAATTAATTAAATAAATAAATTATAAGTTTGATTTTAGCCTTTTAGCCTTTTTTTACGACAATTTAATAAAATACATAATATATAATATATATATATTAGAAATGTAAAAGATATTATAAGAAAGAAACAGGTATTCACTTATCAGTTATCACTAATCTAATTTCTCAACAAATCCAATAAAATAAAAAAATAATTTTGTTATAACCTCTAGCAACGGTGCCCCCTTTGAGGACTCAGAATTTGGCGCCCTGGGGAAATTGCCCCCGTCGCCCCCCTCCCTAAATACACCACTTCCTATATTTCACTTACCCAACTCATTTACCCCAATTAACCTTACTCTGGAAGTATAGGCAAAGTTCACAAAGAAGGCGAGCAAGCTGTTATATCTATCTATTTATCGAGCGTTTTTATAAATATATATATAAAACATGTTGCGTCTTGCGTATTATTACCTAATTTCTGAGTTAGCATCTTCTATTGTAGCTACACAACTTTTAAGAATTAATTGTCTAGCTTTTTTTAGTCCAGCTATTCCAGTTAATATTTTCATTGGATCAGCAATTACAGTAACACAATGCATCAATCGCAACTGTGCTATTTTAACAGCCGGATTTTTGTGTTGACTACAGTTGGCTATTGATTTTATGGAATACAACGGTGGGATGCTGATCACCATTTTATCAAGTGCCCAATTTGCATCAATGCGGATGTTTTGATTCTTATCTGCTGTACGGTTCATAAGTCCAGTAACAATGTTATCAAATAACTATGTACATAATTGTAAACAATTTATTATTGGTCAATTTTAATTAAGTTATTATTAAAATAATTTAGTAAAAAATTAAAAACGTATAAGATATAGGTAGGTAATGAGTTTACTGGTCGATCTGTACACCGCATTGTCCTAAAAAGTTCACCAGCCGACTGACACGCTAATCGGACATCAAAAATTCGTTGACCGTTAAGAAATTGAACAACTTTTCGATTAATCGAGTTTATATGAGGTTTTAAAAATTTCGGGTGATGTCGTGCTACCTGTATCGCATCAGAAATTGCTCTTATGTGTTCTTCTCTAAAATTATTAATTTAAATAAGTTTTGATTAGACTGCATTGTGTGCAGAGTAATTTAAAAAAATTTACGAATTAGTGTTTTTCAAACGAATTTGTATTGATTTGATAATTTCTTTTGGATTATCAATTGGTTCTTTTTCTGGTAATAAATCTGTTACACATCCAATAATTGTATCCATTTCTGTTAATAATTTCCTACAAATAAACTGATATATTTATTCATGTTTAAATTTAATAAAAATATACATTAATTTTTTTTTTACAAATTGTTGAAATCAGACGTCACGTTTGTATTTGTTTGATCCCCAACATGTACAAATGCCTTAGATTCCTAAACAAAAATTCTATAATAAACTTATTTATTGTAGAAAAATTTAAATTTCTACTTTTATAAGAATTGAAAAATACATAGGTATAGACATAATGCATAAACATGTTTAAATTAACTAAAAAATATACTATAATTTATATTACATTTTAAATTGCAATGAAAAGTATTTTTATACATTCCGAAGCATATAAAGTAAAGAATATAGAAGTTTATGGCATAGGTATATGTAAATGTATTAAGTCTAAGATGTCAGGACAGGGCTACCATGAGCGAGGGTTAGACGGCCCGACAAAAATCGGTTTTTCTGCGCATCCTTACGCGACACCCTGCCATAGTGGAACAGGCTGTCACGTGGGGAGCGTGGAATCGGAGTGTTCTTTAGCTGGAGGTTATAGGTGAAGATCGGAGAGGATGGGGTCAGCCTACTAAATTTTTTCCAATGCTTCCTATATAAGGCGGCTCATTATCTCCACGTATATGCCTACTACACACTAAATAGTAGTTCTTTCTCTGATCTGTGAATATGCATCATAGAGTAATATTACTCTATGATATGCATCTTATACTCGTAAATCGTAATACGTAGAATATTTTATAATTGTATACTTACTACAAATGTGTAGTTTTCATTTTGTCCATTTCGATTTAGTATTGGATCTAAATAACAAATATTAAAATATTATTTAAAATAGCCAATACGTACATACCTAAAGTTGAAAAAATATTAATATTAAAATATTTGAGATAGAGTGATAACTAGCTTTGCCAGTTTGCCATATACTTATTGCAGTGCTAGTAAATATAAAAAATATACAAAATAGGCTTTACTTGTTTGGCTATAAATTATAGTAGGTATAGTTTACGTAATAATAATTAATAATGCGTAATATAATATATTATTTATTAATCATGATATCATGATTGGCCACTATTGCCAATAATTATTGTATTGTATAATATGCAGGTATAGTAATGATGGTAATGGTAAATAGAAATAGAATTCAATACAATATATCTATAATGGTTCAGGGGGGCACCCAGGATTTTTGTTTGGGGGGGGGCTTCAGCCTAAAAGCTGAACTGGGTACGCCATTGTAATGGTTAATGGCTATTATTATTATTATTATTATGTTATTACTTTATAGTGATGACACGAAGTATATATATCTATCATTAAGATCAATAATATCACAGGTTAAATTATTTAAGAAGTTTGATATAAAGCTCTCAGCAAGTTTCCAAAACTACGTTTAAATTTCCTAGTTATATCTAAATTCCATATCTCTATAATATAATATATACCTAGTGGACCATAGTAATATCAGTACTGTAGTAGTACTGTACCAGTGTACCATATACTGGAATGTTAGGCAAATAATAGGTACCTAACTATAACAAAACAATTTTTAGTAGTATGTTAATCATAGATACCTATCCTTACAAAGCCACAAAGTTGTCTATACAATTGCAACTATAAATGATTATTATTATATGTTTACTGTATCATAGTTTGATGTCGGAACAGAAAAACACAATAATGGATTTTAAACAACAAAAACTTTTATCGTGTATGTGATATCAATAAAATAAAAACGTTATTGCACAGCCAAAGTTATCCCTTTTGTGGTGAAAATGTCGGTTCTTAGTCATGACTGTAGGCTGTAGCCTTCTCGGTTCTTTCCCGTGTAAAACAGTTTTTGTCATAAAGTACGCGTATAAGACAGAGACAATAAGTAGACAACAATCATCAATCGTCAGTCGTTACAAATTAAAATGTTGGACCTGTTCGGCGGGAGGGAAGCCGGGTCGAAAACAATAAGACAAAAATTACCCTAAGCCTATAATATCTCTTGAATGTAAGCCTCCAGTCTCCACTGATTGTAGTGCACGACAAAATATATACAAACTTGAAGCTAGATCAGTAAGGAAAGTTGTGCTTATGGCTCTGTGGAGGTAATACTCCTGTGTACCTATTGTAAATTACCTATGTGTTTTATGGAATACACGATGCTGCAAATCGTTCTGTTCTCATCTGCAGGTGGTGCCACATAAAAAAAAGTTAACATTTTGGAAATGCGATACATTTATCCACAACTAAAATGGTAATTATACGATAATGTTTTATACATTTATCGAGATTTTTGAATTAAATGAGACCATAATATAATTTACAATTTTACTATAGAATTAAATTTATAGATTGTGCATTTATTATTATAATGCATGTATATAAGACGATTATTTTATTAGCAAACACTCATAATCGTAAAACATATTATAATTTATGGAAATATTTTTTTTCACACAGCATACTTCATTCAGAAGTATGGCAGTCTGCAGAACAGGATTTTTGAATAAATAATTAATATTTTTTCCATCAATATATCTAATAAAATATATAATAAATGAAAGGCTAAAGCATACATTATTATTTCATGTCCCAAAGCAAAATATTTTGTAGAAATTTCCAATGTTTAAAAATCGAATTTTAATATTATAACTTATAAGTAAATATTTTGAGGAATGGTTCATGGTTCATGGGAAACTCTGAAAATTGTTATTCCAGTACTCGCTCATCATAACATGAAATAATTATTAGTTCGAAATTCTACTGGTACTTCCTAGTTACTATACTTTTATATACTACTCGGTCTAAACTAGAATTTTAAATACTGAAAATTTCAGAAAAATATTAGATATACTTTGGAATTTCAAACTACAACGGAATGCTATCATTTAAAAAAGTTAATTACTTAATATATTACTATTGATTTTGTAATGAATTGAAATGTAGGGTTTTCGAATTAAAATGAATGTTTACCTTTAAAATAATCATCCTGTGCTTAAAATTGTTTATATCTTAAATGTATATTATTTTGCAAGAAATTACGAATTCGATTACATCACCATTTGAAGGAACTTTTCCTAGACCTCTACATGTAGGGCATTCCACATCGTTACTCTGTCTAGAATCCTAGAACATTGTTCAATTATAAAATATTTTATACAAGTTCATATTTTTTTTTTGTCATACCATTATAATTTTCTAACGATATTAGAGTAGGTACCTAATAAAAAATAAATGTAACTAATCTTTAAACAATATCTAATTATTTAGATTACTTATTATTTATAAACAAAACAATTAGAACTTGGTAACCAATATGTGTTGTCTTACTGATAAAACTGTGATAATAATCGGAAATTAGAAAAAAAACAAATACAAGGTTGACATGCATAATAGTATAAAATATTACATAATAATATAATATACACGATGTAATTTTTTAAAAGATTAAATTTAGGTACCCATGTAGGTACAATATTTATTAAGTGAATATAATATTTATGTGTTTTATAATAAATATAAAAAATAGTGATGTATACACTATTTTAAATTGCTGTCATGGTATAACAGTTATTACCAATGTCGGGTGGAGGAGGTATTAAATATCCGTGTTATTTAAACTATTTCTTTAAGTTAAATGTATATATTATAAATTATTAAATTATAATTATATGAAAACTGTTACAAATTATAACACAATAAAAATATAACTACTTTTGTGAGTGGATGATGGAGCAACTGAGCAAAGTCTGATAAGTGATTGTGATAACACGCATTTAAGCACCAATTTAAATAAGGACATTTAAATAGATTTATGTGCACTGTGTAGTAGAGCCATTATGTTTTACTTATTAATTATTTGATATTTCTGAGTAAAATCTAATAAGTATGAATATTTCTATAGTTTAAGTAGTCCATAATAATATATAGGTACAGCGAAGTAATGTAGGTAAGTATTAAGATGTGTTATTTTGTTATACATTTTTCAGTACATAATCGTCTTTATTGTGGAAATGTTTTTCAGATATAACTTTGTTTGATTTATTCATAGACATGGTAATGCCCGATCCCCGCCTTACTTATTCAATAATATTTAATTATGCGCTTTTAGTTTTAGGTTAAGTATTTTAATCATTTAATCATCATATATTTCATACAGAACATCTTTTTCAATCGCGATGAGCTATGAGTATAAAAACTTCTAATTAACTTTCACATAATGTATCTGATAAATGAACAAAATCAACACGCAAAATGTAACTATATCTTTTTATTATCTAAAAACATGTATAATAAAATTGACGTCATTGAGTATTAACGTCATTACGTTGAATACTCGTATATATATAAAGTAAATATATAATAAAATATGTCAGTGGCGTAGCCAGGGGGGGGCTGAGGGGGCTGCAGCC
>WHPZ01584405.1:0-66989 GCA_016617965.1 Macrosiphum rosae | reverse complement strand
GGTTTATTGTTGTTTAATATAGTGTTAATACCTAATAAATTTAAAAATAATCACTAATGCGTGTAGGTAATGGCCCGGATAGGGAATATAATACAATTAATTCTAAGATTGTTTGCCTCAAATAAATGTTTCTACAAAACCAATAGACCTTTTAAATAAATAGATTTTAAAATATTTCGTTTTGTGTTATTTTTTGTTGAATGATATTTTATAAATTACGTTTTGCGTTATGTACGGAAGCGCAGTAGTGCCACATAGAAAAAAAAAATTGTTACAATTTCGATTTCAAAACTAGAAATTTCGACTTATCAATTTGGAATTTGGAATTAAGTAATCAAAATTTTGACTTGCATCTTCAAAATGTCGACTTCTCAACTCAACATTTCGACATATCAATTCGAAATTTCGACTTGACAATACGAAATATCGACTTAAAAACATGAAATATCGATTTACCAACACGAAATGTTGTGAAGTTTTTAATACTTAATGAGCTTACAAAGTCCAGAGATCTTTAGACCTTATATTTGATAAAAAAAAATGTATATTTAATCAAAAAATCAATACCGAAGACAAAAATGTATACCTATTTGATAAAAAAATCTAAATTAAATACAAAAATCTGTATTTATTAAAAAAAAAATTTTATAGAACATACTTTTTGATTAAATATAGGTTTTTTATTGAATATAGATTTATTTTATTAAATATAGAGAATACAGTGTCTAAGGTGAATTCCAAAGATTTCTGGACTTTGTAAGCTCATTAGGTACGTATTAAAAAATTCACAAAATATCATGTTGTTAAGTCGAAATTTCGAATTGATAAGTGGACATTTCGAGTGGATAATTCGGAATTTTGAAGATGAAAGTTAAGATTCTTAGTTTGAAAAAAGTATGAAGATTCCTAGTTGATACTTCGAAATTTCTAGTTTTGAAGTTGAAATTGTTACAATTTTTTTTCTATGTGGCATTACTGCTCTTCCGTAGTTATGTTTGTTTAATGACATATAATATATTTTGTTAATCGTTATGTATTGTTTTACGGTATTTAATTATTTTTGATACTCACTTTCTGTTATAATAACGTTTACAAATTTCAATCGTTTTTTTTTTTTTCAATTAAAGTGTTATAATCACAACGTTATTATAACGTTTATAAGAAGCTGATAAAAGCTAAAATATGCAAAAACTAGCACTGACCATCTTAACCTACCGTTGGTATCGCTATGCTAAGTTCCACCATTGATATTGAGTAAGCGCTGCGCTCACTTCATTGTTTTTTCATCATTATTTTTCTTGATTATAAATTGTTAACCACTAAAAATTAATTTATAATTTTGTATACATAATAATATTATAATCATTATCATTCATCTTTGCCCTATTGGTCTGGAATATTTTGATGATT
Organism: Macrosiphum rosae; assembly: GCA_016617965.1. Classification (NCBI taxonomy): domain Eukaryota; kingdom Metazoa; phylum Arthropoda; class Insecta; order Hemiptera; family Aphididae; genus Macrosiphum; species Macrosiphum rosae. The sequence goes on along the minus strand of WHPZ01584405.1, from coordinate 65,579 downwards.
ATTATACAGTACGCATATGAATGGTGTGTGTTCCTTAAAAATAGGTCTGAGTTTACCAAAAAGTATTTGGTTGGCCTATTGAGTGTGTGCAACGGTCAATTTATGGATATTAACAATATTGCATGTCGATGTCTGATCAATAATTATTTATAAAATTATTATATTTGCAAAAGTGTATTTAAACATGTGTCGATTGAATTAATAAATATTATCAGATGAATCAAGTAATAAATAAATAAGTGGTTCACAAAATACTAACGAGGTGAGTGCCGCGCTCACAATGTGGCCACTGACGGATTAAAATGAATTGCTTGCTAACGTCTTGTCACAGTTTTTTCAAACATAATATGTATCATGTTTCGTGCTACGCTTAGTAATTAGAATATATTATCCAATTTTATAAAATATCGTTAATTTTGTGTATTTTCTAACAGACCGAGTACCATGGACCGTGTGGCCCAATGGTCATATCCAACCAAGCATCGTCGGTGTATAACAGTTATCCGGTAAACAGTAACGACACGAGCAATAATGCGGCGTGCAGTAGCAGCATCGCTGGAGGTGTAAGCGGTACCGGTGCCATGTCTTCGGGGTCGGGTAACACATATAACAGCAGAAGAAGCTCGTACTCACCCAGCGACAGATCCAGGGGAAGAGATAGCATAGCATTTACACACGGTGGCGAAATGCATAATATTGCAATCACACCTTGGCACAGGAGCATACTTATCTTGTTCGAGGTATTGTTTTTATTATTTAATTCGACGGAACAACATCATACTTAAGATTAACGTGTGATTAGGTTGTGTTATTAATTAAATATTTGATAGTTTGCTCAATATAATGTAAATATATTGTAATGCAAATGGTCAAAGATGTGCCCAGAAAACATTTCAGGAGAGGGGGGATGGATATAAAGCCTATGAAAAAATAAAATATAATACATGCATTGTTATATATGACTTAAATGTGGACAGTTAGTATTATTGTTTATCTTATTGGAATAACTCTGTACAATAATAATTGTATATGCATTTAAGTGGATATTTTTAAACATAATATAAATGCTTTCACCCACAGTTCGTTTTATATAATAGGTACTAACTGAATAACCCGATCTAATAGGCGATATTTACCCCCGTTAATATTTACCTCTCCCCGATAAATATATACTAGGTTATAGTTACTGAGGGAAATAATAGGATATAGTTACCGGGGTAAATAAATTATACTAGGTTATCCTAGGATATTTTTACCTCCCGGGTGAATATGTACTAGGATATATTCCCCCTCCCCATTAAAATTGTCATTTTAGGTGGGTATATATAATATACTAGGCTATAATTACTGACAAGGTAAAAACATCCTATGCTATAATCACCAATTACCATAGATAATATAAGAATGGATAGGACACGCCTATACTAGTTTCATATGGGGGCCCTGTACTTTTTTGGGGAAGAGAGAAAAACGATATGAGGCCTATTTTAAGGTTATGTCCAAACACTTTTATATTAAATAATAACGATAACATCATAGTTGATACTATATTATTACAATATTTTTCAACTCTAAAATTTGCGTACCTAATTAATTGTAATTAGAATATAGAATAATATAGATCGTCAATAAATTAATACTAATTAATCAATAATGTTATTTATTATCCTTTATCAATTATCATATAAATATTTGCCCTATAAAAAAATGCATCACTTAATTTTCTTGTGATAAGTTTTTATGTCCTATCCATTCTTATACAGAGTGCTGCAGTCAAATCCGACGATTTGAAAAAATGAAAAAAAAATAGAAAAATTTTTTTTATTAATGGAATTTTATGTTATATATTTTTTTTTCATTTTTAAAGATTGTGTCAGGCAAATGTCTTCCTTGGTTAGCCACACATTACTACTACATATATCATTACTTTTGTAATACGCTTTTATCGCGACCACTTTACCAATGCTCCATAATTACTAAATTCCGTGTATTTAAAAGTGATAAGAACATTCCCTAAATCTCTACCACTTTAGCCATGTCCACCAGTTCATTTTAAATCGTCGGGTTTGACTGCCGCAACCTGTATTATCTATGATAATTACCGACAAGGTAAAAATATAGTAGTTTATATTTACCCCCGGGTGAATATATATTAGGATATAGTTACCCCCCCCGGTAAAAATATCATGTTATGGCGGCATAAATATCTTAGTATAATTTTACCACCGGTAACTATAACCTAGGTTCTAGGATATATTTACTGAGGGAGGTAAAAGTTATTGAGGGTAATAGAATAATATGACTCGGGTGCAGTTATTTTTTACAGCTAATCCTGCATAGTATATAGTGTATTATACGCTATAATATAGGTATATCTCGGTTTGAAAGTATCTTAGTCTTAGTGTTGTACTAACAACAAGTCAGTCAAGTCAGTGTACCTAGCTTTGTGTTATATTTCAACCTATATGGACAACTGAAAATCGTGGATTGGATTTAGCACTTGGTATATTTGTTTTAACCCGGTTTAAACAATTTACTCTCTAAAATTTGCTGATATCTCTGAAATAATCTCTGAGGTCTTTTGTCAAAATCAATCATGTACGAAGCTTTTGAGTATATACTATATAAGCTACATTCGGTTTGAATATAATATAATTTCTTTAAACTAGGCCATGCAAACGCGACGATTTGATCCGTGATTGTACCTGATCTGCCCCAAGTAACCAATGACAACCATTTGTATACAAAAAAAAAAATTCCATTTCCCCCGTGAATCTCATAATTCCTGTTTGAGGACCTCTTTAAAACGCAAATCTTGGAAAATTCTTTCTTAGTATTTATCTACATCATAAAACAAAACTACTGATACAATTTCATATAAATATGCAATATAAGTAGCATAGATGATAGAAGACTAAAAACAATAATATAATACACTTAAAGAGAAAATCATTCAGCAACAGAACCGTAGAATTTAAAGTTTAGATTTTTATAAATATATATTTAATTTTAAACAGTCTCTTGTAAAGTTTATTTTTAAACGACGAAGAATATTTTGTGGAAATATAAAAGAAGATATATTTTTAATGAAAGGATTGGAATGATTGATTAATTTAGAATGAAATCTTTTGTAGTGGGTTTAAGCGAGTTAATTTGCGGTTTTCAATTTTAGGGTGTTATGGGCTGAATTTGTTATGTACTACGTCGGTAGAAGACATAAGCGCCAAAATGAGATTAAAAAAAAAAGTTGTATCGTACGAAAGTACTAAATTCCTAGATACCTGTGTGCCACAGTTAATAGATATTAAATAACATATATTAAATTTAAGACTATTATATTATATTTTAACAATTTATTATTGATAATTTTTTGTAAGATAAAAATTAACCGATTTATTAAAATTATAATTTTTTAATTTCTATATTTAATGAACATTTTTGATAAGATCGATATTTTAAAATAACTTCTTATATAAAGTTTTAATTTTGGCTCAAATGATATGTCATTTTTGCACTTTTGCCGCTTCTGTCATATAGCCGTACTACATGACACCTGTGATAATTCTTAAAGTGATTAATAGCAGAACTTCAATTGAGCATAATTTTTCACAGAGCAGAATGCCAAAATTTAGATGTCTATTATGACCATTATGTTCAATTGATTTATTTGTAAACAAGAAATTCGATTGTAAGGCTGATGTTAGATTTTAGTAAACACCGATGTAGACGGACATTAGTAATGAGTAGTTTGAGTTTTTGTGTATCGTGGTTTAATATTTTATCCACAGTAATACCTATATGGTTGACGAATGAAATGGAATTAATTTATTGTTAAATTCTGTGAAGGACATTAAATTCTCTTTAAGAAAAAGTTTACAAGAGTGTCATTAATTTAAATTTTCCAGGTTTTACCCCAAAACTCAATTTTATTTAGATGTTAATCGTAAATGATGTGATGCAATATCTGAATTATTATTTGAAAAAAGTATTGCTATGCTATTGGCAAATGTGGCGAGGAAATTTTGATTTGATGTAGGTGTAGGAGTGTTAGAGAGAGGTCAATAACTAGACTATTTAATTTAAATTATTATTTATATCAACAACACATTATACATAATACTTATATATTATACAATATAATATATGCATCATATAAAAACCGCCTATCTAACACATTTATTTAATTTGTATATTCAATTATATTTTAGACGTGGTTACGGACTTCAAAAACGGAACTAAATGATCAACATGCATTGTGTGTGGAAATGAGAGAATTCATGCGTATTGCTAATCACATCGGAGGAGAATATTCACAATGGTACATTGAAATGGTTACTGAATTCAAAGAACTTGTAAGTATTTAAAGTTTTAAAATCTCATTATTTTTAATTTAATTCACATGCGTGGTCTGAATTCTGCACATTTATATCATCAATATCGTGAATATAGTTTGACATTAAAACATAACAGTTTTAATGTAACGATAATAATTAACCATATATAATTATAGATACATTAGATACATACTAGCTAGGTATTAAAGTTATATAGTTAATATAAAAATAACATATTCACAAAGCTCATAGATAACTAAGAAATATAATGATGGACATCGGAAATAATAGTTATTTTCTACTAACACAGCATTTCATTATTTATGTTTTAGTCTATTGAAATTGAATTTAAAGATGGAGATGCAGTTATGGATACAAATAAGGAATACTCAAAGGTAAAACAATAATATTATTACATTTATTCATAAGTTATTAAAAAAATAATTTGATGTTTTATTTATTAATTTCAAATGATAATGCAATAAANAGGGGGGGGGGGGGGTCAAAAACACTTTTTGCCGCTGAGTATGTTATTCAATGCCTATATATTATTGATGGTAGCTAATTTTAGTTTTTAGTTGGTACTTTAGGGATTCAAAGTTTGAAGTTCCAAGTACTTTTCATACTAATTGGGAAAACTAACTAAAACAGGGATACGGAAATATTTATGCCACACAAATTTTTGACTAATCGATTTTGTTTGATTGTTGTTATTCAGATAGAAATCATCGAAGGGGTCATTAAACTAATCTATAAATTAAAGAAAGTACTTGAAACATTTTACATATTTATAGATGTTATAATATTTATACTTTTATAGTCCCCCCCTAAAAAAAAAAAGAATTATGTTGATTATTTTTTTTTTTTTTGTTACTATGTCAAAAACCTTGGAAAATTAGTATAGGATTGTTCCTCAAAAGTTTTTCTTATACTACATATTAATTTAAAATATCAAAAATAAACATTTTTTTTTATAAAACTGTTCAATTTAAATTTTGACGAATTTATCAAAATCCAAAAAACCCGATTATTAATTATTTTGTAGTTAAAAATGAATACAGTTTTCAATTTTAATACCCAAAGCTGTATGATAAGGTCGTGACTTCAAACTTCTATGTATTATATGTATTTTATGTACACAATAGCATTTAAAAAATATTTAGATTGACTTTAAGCTATTGCCTATTTATGCCACAAACTAGAGAACTAGAGAACTAAATAAATATATTATACTATTATAATAATTGAATATAATAAATTTAATGTTTTCGGCAAATATTAATAGAACCAATATAAAATAAATGTCTATTTCTGCAATCAGGGACTGGAACCTTACCGAAAAGAACCGGTTTTGGAACCGGAACTCTTTGAATATTGGGAACCGAAACCTCACAGAACAATTATTTAAATTAATTTTAATACCGGAACCTCACCTGAACTCTTATTTAAATTAATTTCAAAACCAGAACCTTACTGGAACCATAACTTTTAATTTACAAATTGTCTACATAAGTATAAAACCAAAACAGGTAACAATTTTTTTATTTTTTAAGATCACAAAAGAAACCGAAAACTAAATTTTAGTTCTTCTGGGAACCAAACAGGAACCGGAACTGTAAAATCATCAAGTTTCTAGTCCCTGCAATATAATTAGTAACATGTTTTTTGTGAGCAATGATTTATCATTGAATTCAAATTCAACAAATATATTACAGCGACTTACTCTATGTATGAAGTATACACTCGATATCTTTAACTGTACAGCATAATGGTTACCTACTTTCCCAGTTTTTTTATGGGTATTTGATGGTTTAGTTTAATTTTAAAGTGATTGATTTTTTATAATGATAACGATTTTAATTTTGTATGTAATACAAAAATATTTTTTTTCAGAGAATTGCAACTTTCCGCCATTACGAATATAATTGTTTAGTATTTTCTAATTTTTTATACACGAAAAAAATTTTAAAATATTTAAACCGGTTTTTTGCTTTTTATATCATAAACCAATCTCCGTACTATATTATATAATATTATAGTTTTTATTGACTTAGAAAAGTAATATCCAATGTGTTTGGAAAACATTTGTTCATCCAACCTACCAAAATATGAAAAATAAATAATAATATAAATGTAATACAACATATATACTACCAATATCCTTATTTGTTCTCAGAATTGTTTTTCATATACAATGACGAGATACACTTGAAATCTTTAAACAGCAAAATCAAGTTTCCTGAATTTTTACTCTTAAACTATAACATACAATTTTTTTTAGTTGATAAGGATATGATATGCACTAATAAATATTATAAAATTGCAATTTAAATCTTAGACATACATATATTATTTTTTTAGAATACATCAATTAATCATTTTAATATTTACTATAACAAACATTCATATCACACATCTACCCTCGCTGACTACTCAGAATGTAATTTTAACCCAAACCCTATCTGAGTTTTAGTGAAAATAAATTACATTCAACAAAATATCTATCTTTATTTAGTTTAATCCGATTTCACGAAATATTGATTACAAACCGTAAAAGATTAAACACTATTTTTTTCAAATATTTTTAACTGTCTGTTATTATAATATTTTTCTCGGTATAAAAATTTAAAAGTTTCTTTATTTATAAAATTATTAATTAAAAAATGCGAAAATGTATTAATATTATTTACCAAGTTTTTTCTACGATAAATATTTTTAGCTTCGAATATAATTATTTGTTTAAGATTATTAAATCTTGTCAAATTTAATTTTTACTAAACCCACTTCAAATAATTACAAAATATATAATAAGAAATATAATTTTAAAATTATATTTAACTTTTTCAATACCATTATGGTAATATAATATTTATGTGGTTGCATAATTGCATTACTTTGTGTTTACTATTTACAATCAAGTTTAGAACATTATCTATATTTCATTATTAATACACTAAAATAACACATTCGTTTAATTTCTAAAGACATGGTTGAATTCTGCCATATCAAACATAATATTATGTAGAATTTAAGCCTTAAGGAAGAATATTTTCTTTGATTCGTTAGATAAGTTGTGATTGAAACATTAATCTCACAATAATGAGTATTAATATTGAATACATGTTCCCACTTGGCTATAAACAGACAGACATTACCATATATAGTTGTTGTGGATTATTGATATAGTAATATGTGTATAGATTTCTATTTAAGTTTTACTTGATAATTATAATGTAGATACTTACATTTTAAAATGTAGACACATTAATAAGCTTATGTAGTGGTATACATCTTGAATTGTTTAAAGTAAATTCACGTTATAGTTGTTTTGATTTTATTTTTAATAATTTATGTTAGAAATAAAGTTTATGCATGCGAATTATTTTTGATAGGTAATCATTGATTATAAATTCAATTAGGTACATACAATAAAATTGAGAATTTATAATTTAATAGTTTTTATAATAATAATATTATACTCATGGAAAAAAAAACGAGAAGCATATTATAATAGTAATAACTACTATAATAACATTATATAACTATCAGACATATTTGAAACCAATGAGACACTAATGTGTAGGACATAATGCAGAAAATTACCCTATATCTGCTGAGTTTTGTTTTTCCAACATAGATTCCGAACTTAAGACAGTATACAACCTTTTACTAAGGTGACACGAGAGAACATATTTCTGTATCCTGTCCGGTTTTTTTTTTCAAATTTAATGTTCAATGCAATATTTACATGACCGCCTATATAATATAATTTTTTCACAAATAGATTTAAAACCTTCGAGAAATGGAAACGCTGCTATTTCTCACAGATTTTTAATTCCTATTGATATCCAGGATTCATGGCTTGTATATATTATATAGGTCATAATCTGTATAAAAAAACAAAATAAACATATTTAGTGCTTAGATGGCCAATACCAGCTTATCACAATAACACGTATGACAGATATATTTGGTCTTAACCACAATAAGATAGTAATAATTTACCTACTATAAGATTATATGTACTTACTTATAATTCGTAAGTGCATCAACAATTTCTGACATTATGTTCGCCTAATTGAGGCGTTTACCGATAGTAATGATATCGTTGTATGAGCATGGAAAGTTGTCAAAAAATAAAATGTACCAATTTAAATTCTAAGCCTATTTTGAGCTATAAAATTGTTACAATTTTCAGTTAGTCTGAAAATTAGTTACCTGATACATTTTTTTGATGTATTCAAATAAGTTTTTGGTTAGAAATATTTGATTGATTTAACGCATTCATTAAAAAATAATTTGTTTAAATTTAAAAATTAATACAACGTAAATATTTAATATAAAAAGGAAATACCTTATTATGAGCTCTTTCTTTGTTCACAAATCGGCATCGGACAGTTGGTTAGTTTACAGCCAGTCGTTTGAAGTATAATATTATATTGTTATAATGTTATGATCAAATACCTGAACAATTCGAGTGTTTTATATTGAAATTTATTATAATCATCGATTGTGAACAAAATGAACGTTTCTCTGTAACTTGGGTTGTTTTACACTGATACCAATATTAAACATTTTTCCCAACTCTAATAGTATGATTAGTGGTAAAACTAGTACTACCTATGTATTATATTAGTATATTATACTCGGAAAAAGACTTCAGAGCAGTGCCGTAGGTGGCTGACGATGAGGATAATCGACCCCAGTTTATTATTTTTTATTGTTATGGCTAGAAAGTAGGTAGTCTAGTAGTATTGAGTCTATAATGTTATTTAAAAATAAGTATGCATAATTAATTGTTAAAAATGCAGTGTTATCAAAAATTAAATAATTACCTACTGGTAACATTAAAATATTATTAGGAGATTCAAAAAAATGTACCTGTTATAATCCGGTCATTAGGTACCTAATTTATTAGGTAGTATTTCCATCATTTAAGAGCCACAAGAAAAGTTAGGTAATTTTTCAATTAGAAAATAACTCTATGACGGTATACAATATTACTATTTGCATTTTATGACAAATTCATGAAAACAAAATTGTCGCAAGTAGTAATGGTAGGTATACGTCTTTTTTAGGGAGCTGTAGACTAGCCTCTATTCTCAATCCTACGAAATTTACATGTAAACAACAAGCATAATATTTATAATTTGCCTCCATAAAATTTTTTTTAAAAAATTGCATATTATACAAAACCATTGTTTGTTCTAAATTCTGTGCAAACAAATCGCAAGGGTCACCTCGGTTTTGGGCGTCCAGTACATGTATTGATTACCGGTGTCGATGTAAATTCAATACCTATGTATTACTATATGTATCTGCCTATTGGTACAGGAACCAATGCAGCTGATGTACTAAATGCTATAATGCCTTAATGTAGGTATAAGATAATGGCCAACAATAAAGTGTGATAGCAGCCATTAATTGTTAAAAAAATTCTCTAATTTGTCCTCAATTTAAAAAAGCACAGACGAGTACATAATGTGATACACTAGCCAATTTCTAAAATATTAAAGAAATATTCTGACAGCACACCATATTATTTTATGGTACATGATATTATTATGCCGTATGAGTATACAATCTAGGTAGGTATACTATTTTAACTTACGACACAAAACATGAATACCGGTATTATATTATAATTATGCTACAAGACAATGACAATATTAACACATGAGTTAATTTTAATAAATATATATTATTGTGTAAAAACAAATTATTAGTGTAATTATTTAACATTGATAAACATGTTCGGACGATTAATGGACGTCCGTCAACAATGATAACAGCCAGCCAATATAAAAACATGTCCAGCGAGCTGGACCTATCTTAGACGTTTAGAGCTTTTCAGGCGTTATTTGTATATTGTACATTGTTGTTGTCGGAACAGTTGCAGAGCGCCGTGATCGCGGGCACGTTGCAGTGCAGCAGCGACGAGGCGATCGGGCTGGCCGGTTTGCAGTTCCGCATCGAGAAAATGTCGGAGCGCCGGAACCAGACGCCGGACAGCCTGACCGCGAACAGCCCGGACTCGCTGTTGGACGGCGGCGGGCCGTGCTCCACGCTGCAGCCGATATCCGAGGACAGGGAACACCAGTGGCCGCTGGACGTACCGGCCGTGGTGACGCCATCGCCGGTGCTCCAGCCGCAGTTCAACATGTTCAGCGCGGCCACGGTCACCAGCCCGACGGTCACCGACGAACCGTCCGTCGGCAAGATCCGCGGCTTCTTCTTGCGCTCGTGCCAGTACCTTTGCTTCGGCCGCCACCTCCAGAAGGACGTCCAACCGGTGCGCGACCCGTTCGGTATCCTGCACAAGGTGCACATGTACGTGCCGCCCGACTACCGGAAGCCCAAGAACACGGCGAAGCTCATCAAGGTCAGTAGCTAAACGATTTATCAGTAGGTATTATTGTTGTTGTTGTTGTTGTTGTCGTCATCCCCGGTATTTACGGTTGTCGGAGCGATCGATTTTATACCGACGAGGTTAAGACGTGCGTGTACACCAACGGTAAAGTTTTATTTTTAAATTTATACACAACTTTTTTCCCTCTTTTTGTTTTGAGATTCTTACTCAAGAGTTTTGCTTTCTATCTATTTCTCTACACGCGCAGGCCCTAGATTTTGTAATTTCGAGAGGATTTACCATCGATCGGTCAGACGGTAAGACAGGACAGTCGTGATTATCGCACAACTAAAATAGGAGCCGTGTACCTAATTATTCAGTGATAACTTATAAGGTAGGTACCTACATCGATAGGTACTATTAGCTGCGAAACTTATAATCTCTAACAAACATTAGAAGACCTATTATTAATATTGTTTACGTATTTTTGAAATTTTATGTCTTTGCTTTGGCACACAGAATCGAAAAACGTTACGTTATTTATTTATGTTTATAAATGGTTGCCATGGGTTTTAAAACTATTATACCTAATAATAATATTATTATGTCTTTGCTTTGGCACATAGAATTGAAATCGAAAAACTTTACGTTACAAAAAAAACGTTACGTTACGAAAAAAATTACAAAATATCATTTTTCTAATCCGAGATTTGAACTCGATATACGCTTTTATCACACGATAGTTGGGTGATAGATATATGATAGCAAGGACAACAAATACATAAAATGTGGTACTTCATTGCAGACTCGTATTTTGTTTTAATTACACAATATTATATACGAAAAGAAACGATAATATAAATTAACATAATTTGTTTGTCGTTTTATTGAAGAACACAATAATTAAGCTGTTGTATAGTTTTGTTATAGCCAGTTATAATGATGAAATTTGTCATTATAATACTTTGGATTTTAATGCCCATCATTTTTTATGGATTAAATGTGCCTATCATGTAAATAAATTATAAGGTGGGAAAATTTTTAGTATAACATTGTTATCATTTAAATGGATGTTAGCTGATAGATGGACTTCACAAAATATGTTAATTTAAATAAGACTTTTTCCAAATCATATTATATAAAAAAATTAAGAGTGGAATTTATATTGTTTCTAGTAGGTAGGTACTTAAATAAAATTTAAATTATATTAGTTCAACTTGAGAAAAGTAAAGATCAATAAGATCAATTATTATTTATTACAAAACACAAACAGTGATTATTTCTAGATTTTTGATAATGTTAAATAATTATATTATTTTTCTAGCTTATAAAGCTTATATGATACTCGTCCAGAATACTTAATAGCCCTTAAAAACTTTGATACATTTCCTTGTTTTTGATTCCCGGAAGACTTCTGATACGACCAAAACTTCCGGATGTTTCACAATCCAAATTTGTATTCTCAACATTTCTCTTCATTATTTATATCAAGTTGATTCAATACCAAAATAAAGAAAAGTATGTAAGTATTAAATTAAATTGCTACATAAGGTTACTTGAAAACGACATAGATATAATTATAATTTAATATAAAAAAAAATAATAATAATAAAAGTAGAATTTAAAATATTTACATTTTATAATGCCGTAAAGAAATCCAATATTCTATTTTCATTGCCTATGTGTTGACGTTAATGTTTAATAGAATATTGTATTTTACTTGAAATTTAACTTTTCAAAAGTCCTGTACTTCTGCAACTGCATTTGAGTGTAACAAACTTGCTAATTTAATTTATAAAAGCAACATGCTGACATCCTTTACCTACAGCTATACATAGAGATATTAGTTTGGTTTATTAAAATTTAAGCAATGAAGTTATGTTTTAGTTTCTAAGTGATGAAACTCTTCTGAAATAATATATTATTTAGTTGATATTTTTTCTCCGTACACATACAGTTGGTAAAATAGTAGATAGAAATTTATATAATTATTCAATTTATGAAGTTTATTTACTAATAATAAAATCACACATTAATACTAGGAAAAATATTCTATATGCTCACATTGAACAGTATAATGTTAAAAATTCATTTTTAGATTATTTTTTTAGAATTGTAGACTCTGAGCGGAGTGTTAAATGTATTGGTTTTACAAACTTTGTAGGTACACTTTTCATGTTTTTGACGAAATTAATTCAACCTATGCCGTACTACTAACAGTAAAATAAATAGCTACAATAGCATTATAAATATGTAATAAAATATACTTTGAAATATAAGTCTCCACTGAGAATTGTGTTTCGTATGGTGATGGTAAGCTTAGGATAAAATTAAAAAATAAGACTATTAAGTAGATTCTAGAGAATCTCTGAAGTTTTTATCAATATTTTAATTTTGAAGTAAGTTATAATTTTCAAATCTAATAAAAAAAAACTATAGTTCTTAAAATGTTCATAACTTGATTTGGAATTAAATTATCAATAAAATCCTCCAATATGACGTACCTTAGATAATAATCATATAATTACATTTTAAAATTCAATACACTCAATTTTAAAAAATAACAGAGTAAAATGGATTTAACTGAACGTATAATTTGCAATGTTTAACATTTATAAGACGGAGATATCTCGCCACGACTCACGAGGGTGTGGCGTCTTATTATGTAGTAAAAACAGTATTTAAAATTAATATGAGAGCAAGTAGTGGACGAACATTTTTTGGAGTACCTCTGGGTCACTCAAATCTGTTATCAAAACTTTAAATTCTTATAAGTTATAAATAATTATCAACTCGTTTGAAATTACATTTTTTATGCATAGAAATACTCCGAACAATATCCAGCTTCGGAATATGATATAAAAAGTAAAAATTTTAATATTTGTAAAAATATATTTTTAATTTCAATGATATCAAATCATATGAAATTAATATATTCAAGTTAAGAAGTGTAAACACTTAAATCATGGATTATCTAGTATAATTACTGTGAACTTATTACACTAACTATTGAGATTAAGTGTAACTTTACTGAAGAATATTTTTCTGGAAAATATTAAATAGGTGCGCCCAGTATTTTTATTTTTTAAGGAGCACAGAATTTTTTCCACTATCACTCATGATTTCCACTATTTAGTTAATAATAAGTTATTTAACGAAACTGAAAACAAGCAAAATACATTTTTTTTAGTTGCTTACTTTAAATTTTCGGGCAATCCAATATGAATATATAGTGTACATACAAAAATGGATAGGCACAATCAAATAAATAATTGAAGTAAGTACTTTAGTCAATTAATATTTGAATAGTCTCTTTTACCATACCTGCTACTATATGTATATTATGATTATTAAAATAAAATTCAATAATATAAAATTTAACAACTTTTAAAAAAAAAGTATTATTCCGCGATAAGATTGCCAATTTAATTTTTAACTAGACGCATGGTGTGAATCAGTGTACTACACAAAATACACCAGATAAACCTTGTAAGTTTTAATTAATATTTGTTTTATTTATTGTTGTAAACGTTATTTTCATTTATTCATTTTTATTTTTCAAATAGAATAAAAACAAATCTTTTAATGAAATAAAATGTTTAAAAAAAATAAGTGAAATGATTCACCAGGGTAAAATGGAAACTTTTCAATTTCAGGCAATACAAAAACGAGTATGATTTAAAAACTGAACCCGAATTCTTATCGCTTACAAAAAGGTTTTATGGAGTATTATTATGTAATATCAGTTCAATAATCATTATTCATAAATAATGAAATAATTTGTAAATGAAACTCGGAGCCATTTATTCGTACTAAATGATATAATATATTTTTAAACTAAAAAAAAATGTGTTAAATTAAATATGTGCAATGATTATAATGTTTTTATGAAGAATTGTTTAATATTTTTACCACATGAAAACAAATCGTATTATTTCTAAAATAATGTTTTATTCTTTAAATAGAGCAAAGGAAAGTAAAATACTTATCTTTGTTAAGACTTAAATTTTTATAAAAGACAGGTAAGTTAACAGTAAATTGAGAAATTCTATTATTACGATTTAAACTAAAATGTTGTTAGGTTGCTTATTATTAAATAATTCGAACATCACGTACACAGGTACTTATAATACTTAAGTTATATTTATCAAAGTATCTAATTTTTAATTAAAATTGAATGGAAATATATGGACCCGGTTTTGTTTAATAAGAATATCTAGTTACTTCAAGTTGTCTATGTATTTGAAGTGATGTAATAAATATTGAAGTATATAAATTCATTTAAAAAGTTTGGAAATATAATATGGGGTAAATTCTAAACCAGTGATAAAATGATACTAAAACTAAACAGTATAAAATACTATCATACTATATTATATTTTATAATGTGATATTACGGTTTTCAAAAAGGTATTTATTTAATAAACAATTTTCTCTATAGATTATTTTGATACCTAATCAAAAAATATATACTTCGTATATAGCGAATCATTCCGTAAGAATAATTAGATTAGATTATTTACGATAGTGTTATCCATAATCATATCATACCTAATTCTTTTTCGTTTCATAAATGATCTAATTATAATGTTGCGATTCATGCGAATTGTTCTAAAACGTTGTTAGTGCTGCCTTTTAATATTTTTAAAGAATGAAAATATGACGTATGCCAACGATCCAACAGAATAATCAAATCGATTGAAGCCAACCAGCACAATACGTGTACGATAATATCGTGTAGGCATACCTATAAACTATATTATAATATATTACGAATAATAATTATTCAATAATAATAATAATAATTATATCGGGTCGCCTAATATTTCTCGAGGTACCTACTTATCGATAATTAACAGCGTAATTACCCCGCAATAGGTTTTTTTTTTCTCTCTTCTGCCCGACACGATACATACATATATTGTCATTCGGTCGTTATTATAACTAATAAACAGTAGGGAATGGTACAAAGCAGTTTTATCGCCGGCCCATGTGTACGTTAGCGTCCGTGTAAATAAAAATATTATGCAGTGTCGTCCGATCGCACGGTGAGCCACGGTCCCATGTTTTTCCAGTTCGTTTGTTTCGTTCGAATAAATTGAACAATCTCGAGGGTGTTTCATTTTTTCCTTTTCTTTTCTTTTCTTTTTCATTAATATGCATATAAATCGATCGACAGATAAAGTTAATACACCTTGAAAGTAATTGCCCATGTTGTGTTCGATTTGGATTTGCCGTTGTCACACTGGAAACGGAGATAATCGTAGTGGATTTGTGATCAGAGATCTGCGCGAATCGGTTAGTACGGTCCTATAATAATAATTATAACAATGTTATTTTGCATTAATATCATAATGCAACACATATACATACGTTTGTATAATATACGTCTACGTATTTCGTCGGTACAGCGATGTTTAAAATACCTACACTAATATTTATTAGTTTGTAGACAATTTTTTCTAAACACAATATTGATTTTTTCCAATAGAAAATTATGCGTAGTTTTTGTAATAGACTAGAGGTGTTTATTATTACTTTACGCGAAATTAGAAAAAAAAACAAATTTGTTGTACCCATATACCTATTTCTGATAGGTATTTATTGCTGTTTTTAATAAATATGTACATTTTATCAATCTATTCGGATAAAAATTATTGACCGGTAATCATTATCTAATCACAGGTACCTTACATCATAAAAAAATACTTCTTAATAATCGTCTACTTTCATTGATAATATGATAAATGTTCAATAGTTATTCAACGTTTAGTCTTTCTATAAACAATTGTTTATTTCTTTACTATTTTTTTTTTTTTTTTATATTGTTGACTCATTTGGTTTATGAATAAACATCATCTTGAATAAAAAATGTAATGCAACAATATTATATTAACGTTTGTGTGTGTTAATATATATATATATATATTATATATTATATACGTATGTTGTGTATATATATAGGGCAGTAGGTATTGATAAAGCTACAAACCAGTATAATAGAACCATAAATGGAACAGTGTTATTGGAACGTAGGTACGAAAGAAATTTTATAATCGTCGAATGTGAGGTACCTATCACTATTTTTGGTCCATAAAAAAAAAACCCTGAGCGTAGTCTTTTGAAAATACGGCCTGAATCGAATATTTTATAAATAAATGCCTAGTACTGGAAGATTTATTAAAATAAATTATAGTTATATAATTCTGTTGTACGCACGCAGAAAATAATATGCGTAGATTTCTAACACTTATTGGAGTTATAAAATAAAAATATTATCTTTATATTTACATTTATCATAATATTATTATCCGATTTTATTTTTTTAATTAAGTTTTAAGCAAAATGTATTTTCATTTTAATCAAACACTGTATTAAACATTCGGTATAAATTTTACAAGTAACAAAATAATCAAACGTGTTGATAATCATAAAATCATTTTTCAATTTTAATATAAATGTTTTAAAATTCATAAACCATGATTATTATTACATTTTAAAATATTGCTCATCAATGCGTGAAAACATTCTTAGAAAAAAAAACAAGTTTGTCATACTTATTGTATAGATTACTATGGAATAATGTACTAAACATAATATGGCAATTTGGCACTTTAAATTAAATAACAATACTTATTAAAATTAACAGAAAGTCAAAAAATCACAAAACAGTATAATAATACGGTAGTGTAATGTTCTTCAAAAATTAATATTTTAAAATTTAATGTACCTATGGGTAGTTTCCATAAAATAAAATATCATGAAGAAAGACTGTGAACATTTTCAAAAACTACTCGTACTTGTACATTTTACAATCAAAAATAATTTAATACCAACATTTTTTTAAATTAACAATTGCATCTAAATTAAAAAAATTATATTTCATTATTTATTAGGAATAACAGGTAATTTATTCATTTATCGTACTGTAAATATTTTTGATCAAATTTTTATTTCAAAGCTTATTTAATTTTAATTTATAATAAATATCAAGGTTTTGACCCAGGTTATCAACTAGCTCGTTTCTTCCAATTAAATTATAATATGATGTTTACTGTTTTACAATTTAATTTGATGCTCCACGTTATTTGGAAAATTATAAAGTTATTTTTTTTATTAAAAATGTGCATTTCCGTATATATATCCCAAAATTATTTTTCTGGTTTAAAAAAAAAAAATTAACCACCCATTACAATTATTATGTCATAGAATAAATTATAATATGACTTACAGTTTTTATAGAAGAATAATTTTAAATAGAATGTATATATTTGTATTCCCATGTACGTTTTTTTTTTTATTTCACAACAATGTTGTTTGTAATTATTATTGTCATAATTATTACAAACCACTTCGTTATTATATGATAAAATGTGTACTGTATAGTTGGAATATTTTAAAACTAATATATTATTATAATGTGTAATGGTTTTTCAATATAACCATAGGTAGGTAATCTTATTTTAAAAAATTTACTTTTTAGTTCCAATGATAACAAATGAAAAAAAAAAACAAAAATCCTGATCAGAGTAAAAAATACATACCTAAGTGATGTTTTTTTTTTTTATTTGTTGATTAAAATTATTTACAATCTTTAGCGCAGTTTATAATTTTACTCGTTGTCATCATATAATATGTTCTATATTTTGTCATTAATTATGTATATGTAGCTTTACAGTTATTTATTTTAAATTATATTACATAAAGTAAGGTATAATGAAATTACTAATTTAATCTTCTTTTTCATACAAATATTTTAATTGGCCACCACTTGTTGAATAATATGTTTAATGATAAATTATTAATCTGTTATTAAGAAGAATATATAGTTAATCTACTGATAATATATTATATTATACATATAATGATATATAAATATATATATATAAAGAAAGGGTTTAAAAGGGTAATGTTTTCAAAGGTTAATAAAATTAAAATGTTTTAGTATAATTGAAAAGTCAACATCAAGTATAATTTCAGATTTGTAAAGGTATATAATAATACCCTTATGTTTACAATTGTATAAACATTCTTGGCACTTGAAGTTTTTGACGATAAGACAAATTCCTAGTCTAAATAGTTTTATTTTATGGTTGAATTACAAAATACCTATTACGTATTTTTTAAGAAAATCAAAGTTACTATAATAACATACAGCTGCTTATTGCCTTCCGTAAAAAGAAACTGGCTATTATTCTCAAACATTAACATAATATTTTGGTCTTTATATTAAGTTTAGACTACTAAAATAAATAAAAATAATTTTTATTTCTATGGAATGATTTATTATCATTATGTTCAACCTATGATTTCTATCTAAGCGGGTTGTATGTTATATTTGAGATATTATACATTCAAGTTTTATTATGTTTTAAATTTTTAATAATAACATTGGATTATATTTGCATACATTTAAAGGCTACTAGAAATGAATGCAGGTATGGACGCATGCACATACTACATAATATGAAATGTATATAAATATATAGATGTATATAATATTTATATAATATGTTCCTATATGTATATTATTTATATACATGTACAATATTGTTTACACAAACACACAAATATAATAATATTATATGGGTAATTATATTTTTATTTATGTATATAATCATACATACTTATATATTTTTGCAATATAAAGACAACAGTAATTAATAATAACAACGATAAACCATTATGTTATCACCTAGAATATTACTGTACAAAGCACGAGAACCAACCAGACTCAAAGGAATGTGATCAATGTGCAAAATCTCAGGGTTTAAAACATATTTAATAGAAATTACAGCTTTTATAAGTATATACAACTTACAGACATATTATTGTTTATAAACACTGGAAGGTTTTTATAAGTGCATATATTCCAATATAATTTAGAGTATATTAATATCGGGTTTGTAAATTATAGGTTATTGTTAAAAATGTAATCATTATAAATTCTGAAATTCTTCGCGTGTTTGAAATGTAGCTGAATTTGATAAGCTATAAGCGGGACTGTGCAGACAAGTTGTTTACTGTACGTTTTAAACCAAACATCATAATACATTTTTATATGCATCTATATTGATAAAGTTTTGACAGCAATATGACCTAAAATCACTGATTAAAAAAGAAATAAGAAAAAAGTGAACAAGTAGGTAACCTCTCTGCTGTACAGTGGATGTCGAGTGTCAGCCTATAAAATTATTTATTACTAAGTACCTATATTTTATTTTATATTGATATTGCTATTATAATAATTTATATATTATACGGTATAATATATAACCAATAACCTTAAGCTAATCTAAATATTTTCAAAATATCATTGAGTATAGTAAAATATAATAATTTAAGCACATTATTGACAAGCCCTTGCCAATATTTTCAAACTATAGGAAAATAATTGAAATCAATTGTACTTTGTGTAAAATATGATCATTTGCGTCATCACGTTAACTTCAAATGTAAATAAAAAAGAAATGTGACAATATATTTTAATGATTTTTTGGTTTCAGTAATAATTATATAAGAAAAATTAAATTATTAAACGTTAGATATAAACATTTAAAATGTTATTAATTTTTTACTAGGTATAAAATAATTAAATGCCCGTTTTACAGTAACTACCTATTAGCTTTTTTCCATATTATTTCAAAAGAGTGTAAGGAATTTTGTACTATCACCAACACTATAGATTCACTTTTTTATCGAAAAATTATTGAAGAGGGAGATTGTAGCATTTTTACGGCTCTTAAAGGTGGTGACACACACAAAAAAAACCCATCATTGTAAAATCAATACATTCATCGCTGCGCTTGGAATCTAAAACAGTATAGCACTTAAAATATAATATACACATCTCTAATATTAAACATTTTTGAACCACAACAATATATTTAGCTTAAACCAGGTTCTTTAGTGCCCTCAAAATATTACAGTAAACGTTTATTTTGTCACTTTATAACAATGGTTTGCATCACATTGTCTAAATAATGAACTATAACTCAACTGTAGGTTTCCAACCTATTTCTTGTATTTCAAAACAGCACCAAATTAAAAAAAAACACAATATTACCATTATGATAAAACCAATTGTTTTTTTAGAGATAAAATTAATTAAGTAGTATACTATACTAAATTGCAATGAGCGAGCCGTTTTAAATAATAGATTTCTGTAATTTGTGTCATTCGACATAATATCATATTAATTCAATGTTCAATATATTTTACTTCAAATTATATAATAGACATTGAATCTTTTGTACTTGAAACTTCCGTTGAAATAAAGAGCACACTCTTTGTAATTTGCTGACATCTAAATAACACTATAATGCTGTGTATTATAGCAAACAGTGCTTAATTAATTTAACTTAATCGTAACTAATTAATATATTTTTCAGATAGATACCTATCTCATTGTTTGATAGTTGAGCCATTGTAATTGTTCTATATTTTTTCCGCTTAGCTGTAGTCTTTATTCTCTGAATCTTCAATAAAAAATAATTTTAATATTAATAGTATAATAAATATTAGGATACCATGTGAAATCATTTTAGGCATTTGATAAAAATTAAACATAGGGACGAGGTGGCCGAGCTGTCTAAGGCATCGGTGGCGGCGCAGCCGTCGCCGGTTCGATTCTCGGCCACTGACATTTTTTTTCAAATCACGGGGCATGGCAGAAACCTACGGGTGCCCCACTAGAAATTCTGCCGCAACACACACACGTGTACCAAATATATAAAATATAAAAACTCACAGTTCCACCCCCACCCAGTGGCCTATGTTGCCGCGGGCCATCTAATAAAAAAAAAAAGTTAAACATAATTATTCAGTTTGTACATACAAACTGAATTAATGATATAGTTGTACAAGTCAATAACAAGTATAGGTAGTCTAAATATTATTTAAAAATTGTCTAAATCAACCGTTGTACCTACACATTCCTATTATGTAATGTAATTAATATAATTTTTTACATTTTAACTAATCGAATTTAAAATAACACTAATAATAAAATAATATAAACATGTTAGTTTAATACTAAAACTATGTACCAACAATATTATGAATTATTGTATTATGTACAATATATTATAGTATATACATATTTTATACTTACCATAAGGACTTTAAAAGTTGTTAGAGTAATACAAACTACGTATAACTTATTACGGTATGCAACTATTTTTTTAAATTAGTATGAAACATAAATATTACACAATATACATTTTTGTTCTGTAATATACGTATTAAAAGTTTTAGTTATTAATTTATATTCCACTAAACAATTGACTTGTTATTATACTTAATATATATAGATTGTTCTAGAAAAATTTTAAATTCTCTGATTTAAATTATGTGCCAACTAAAATTTTAAAAACTCAAATAAAAAAGTTAATAAGAATATTACACAGTTTATATTAAATTTGTTTCAAAATAAATTATTAAGAATGTATAGAAATTATAGAAATAAGATTGAATGCTTAAAATCATCTCAATAAACATCGTCGGAAATGATAGAGCCGACCAAATACACATTAACCTCCACAACAAGTATCCCCATACCAGCTTCCGGTACTTGGATATCAAAAAAGTTATCAAAAATTATACTCTCGAGTCTTGCCAGAACAAATTTATAAAACTATGTACAACACTAAATTAAATAAAAAGATCAATCATTTCTTGACCCTTTTACAAGAACCGCTCTAGAAGTCAAGGAACAATAATCAGCTACCTGAGAATAGTACACACATCACTCACACACCGATACCTTATGGCAAGAGAAGACCTTACCATTTGTAACACCTGTAGAATACAGCTTACAGTATAACATATTCTAAATTAATGTCGTAATTTATAATAATAACGAGAAGAAATACATTCCTATACCCACCTCACCACCAAGTAACCCTCCGGACACACCCTATGACTATGACCAACATATTTAAATACATAAAAATATGCAACATATGCCATAAAATATTAAATACTAATTTAATTTTAAGTTATCACTGTAAACCCACTTCACTTCATTCACATCAGTACATGCACCTAGATGTTTTATAATTATTTTGGATTCTAAATGGAACGATGAATGTATTGGTTATACAATTACGAGTACCAACCTATTATGAGTCCAACGTCTACTTTAAAAGCGTAGATGGGAAGACGTTAAAGAAGATTTTCAGTAGAAAATTGTATCTAGTTTGAAAGATCTGTTGGTTGATCAAAAGTAAAAATTAATTTTACTTTATCTTGTTAATCGGGAAAGACGAATATGGAAAACCAGAAATATTTACTCAAACTCCAAAAATCGAATATCTATAGATAAGTATAGGTACTTGAAATGTTCACCAAATATATATAAATATTCAGTACTAAGTATTTAGTATTTTATAAATATTGTACAGTTTTCAAAATATTTTATTTCTTTATAGGCTATTTATGGGCGTCATGAGTTTTCGTCTATTTTGGTAGTTTTTTTATAATTTATATTGATAATAATTTTTATATTCGGACAAAAAATTTAATAAAATAATAAAATTAACATAAGTTGTTATTATATAGAAACTTAAAAATATACATGGTCAATATTTTACTAAGCATTTTCTATTAACATTTTTCAAAAATACGTATTTTAAAGTTAAAAATGTTTAAAGTTTTCAATTTTTCAGCCAAGGGTTAAAAGTTGAATACAAGGTTTTCCAAATGTTTTTATTACAGAAATATTTTAAAAAAGAAGTAAAATGTAGGTATATCAAAAATAATTTCATATATACATCGATATTTGAAGTTAAAACGTTGTCAAAATTGCTTAATTCAACGAAAATGAACAATGATTATTATATCCATTAACAATTTTATTTATTTTATTTTAATTAAAAAAAAAAAAAAATTGCAGACCTTTTAAACTTTTTGGTATTACGTATATTATTACTTTCTAAATACAATTTAATTGCTTAAACATTTATACTAATTTGAATTATGCTATTTATACCACAAACATATTCACACCAGCAAAATCCTGTTGCTTTTTTCGGTTCCGGTAATAAATTATTTCATTAAATAGTCCTGGTTTCGCTTCTGGCTTTTTTTTAAATATAAATTAAGCGTTATAGTTTGGGTTCAGGTTAATACCGGTATTTAACAGTTCCAAATATTTTGTGTTTTACATTTTTTCTTTAGTATCTGAAGTAGCTACAGTAAGATAATATTCTATTTGATTTTGTATGCATACCACAATAGTAACATGACATATATTTTGTTTTGAAATTTAAATGTTGAGATTTCACGATAGATAAACGACTAAACGGAAATAATATTAGTGTATCAAAGAACTCTTTATATCCATAACAATGATCGCGGTGGTATAATAAAATTAATTATTGTGAAAATCGATATTGTTCATTGAAAAATATGGATTCAGGTTTCCGTTCCGATTAGGTGTTTGACAATATTTAAATTCGTTTCCTAATTTCAATATTCTAAGGTTTTTTGGTTTCCAAAACTGGTATTATTTTCTATTCGGTACCATACTTTGCCTTATACAATTTAACGGTTCGTCAGTATTAACTATAAAAGTTAATAATAAAAATAAATAACGTAATATTATTACAACAGTTATAAGATAGTATAAGATTTTTTTTTTTAAACTACCTACCTACCATATTATTAATAGTAGGTAATATTAATAAATTATAAAATATCCTTAAAAAATGATTCCCATAGAGTTTAGACGTGTATTTTTCCCTCGAAATCGTTTCTTCGTATGTAATGATTTATCATTGAGTTCAAATTTAACACATCCATTACAATGTCCAACTCAATGACGAGATACACTCAAAACCTATACTTATACAGAAGTGAGACTTTTTCAGTTCAAATCCAATAACAAATCATCGCATCGACATTTATTTTTAGATCATATTAAATTGTCTTTGAAATAATTTTTATAATATTATAATTGTATACAATTTTTCGGATTTGAATAGCATATACAAAATCATCAAATATAACTTTAAAATATAAAACATAATCCTAAAGACAAAACTGAGAATTAAAAAAACATTTATAATCTCATGAAATAAACGCATTCTCTGTGTCATTTAAAACTAATTTTTAATTAAAATCAGTTAATTGACGTACAATTGTAAATTTATTTTTTGGTTATAAAACATATAATTATCAGTATTCAATATATTTGATTAAAACAGAGTTAACGAGTTAATCTAAAATCAATAAATTAAATGAACAGAAATATAAAACAAATAATGAATAATGGGGACCCTTGTGAACTACGTAGTTTAATTATGCAGTATTTCTGTTAGGTACCTACATACATTTTTAAAATATTTACCAAACACTATCTTACGACTAATGCATAAAATGAATACATGCATCTATAATCAGTTATCATTTTATTAGTTTTATTTATTTTAAGAGGATTTTATTTTGTTATTTTAAAATTTTACTTATACATTTTCCTTTTTTTTTTAGTAGATGTATTATAATTTTCTGCTAGTGTATCTAGTCTCTACACAGCAAATAATTTAAAATTTATAATGATTAACTACACTTGTAAGATGTTATCGTATATTGAGTCTATCTTATTAGTACTAATTTTATCGATGCTAAAAACTGATAGCTATTCCAATCAGGTCATATGTATTCATTATGCATAGATAAGCTGTTAAAGAATAAAAGTCATTTTGGTGTTCTATATTATAATCGATGAGAAAAACAAAAATTATTATCTCTCAAACACGATGGTAAATGATCTAATATTTTTTTATCGAACATCGTTTATCATATTATTAATTAATTTGCATATTATCGTTCGTAACTAGATAAAACGAATCTCGGTATTGAAAAAATTAATAATTTTTACCTGCTAAAATTACGTATGAATAATAGTCAATAACATTGATTATTAGTTTAAAAAATAACATTTCATCAAAATATTAACAAATTATTTACTTATATTATTAAACATGAATTAAAAATTCTACATAAAAGTGGATCAAAAAAATAATCTACGCAAATAACCTTATGTGGTAGGAAAATTGTGATAAGAATATTCTATGAGACGTACATTATAATACATAGGAATCTCAAAAAAAATATAACATTTTAAAGAGGCAAAATGTCCTTAAATACTTCCAATATTGTCCCATGTTGCATACATCATTCAATAATAATAATATAAAAAAAGGTGCTGGAAATTATTATAGTACCTAATTTTCTGTAATTTTCTCGTTTAATGGTACCTACTCAAAAGAAAAAAAAATTGGTATTAAAGTCAAGCTTATGAATAAACGGTTTTCGAAATTATTATAATAATATTCCTCGTTAAATAATTTACATATATTTTTATTATGTGTATAGCAATTAAATAATTGTAGTAATAATTATACATTAGAATTTCGAATATTTTAAAAGAGTTTGAAAAATACACGGTCATACCCGTACGGTATAATTGTATAAAGTACTTAACTACTTTATTATGATACAGTTCATATTGTGTCATGACCAATACGATGATTTTAAATGTTTTAATTTTAAATAATATTACTACAGAATAATGTATAAGTTACTTCATTAAGGGTCACATTATTTCAAAATATATTCACAAGTAGCTTTGAACAAAACTACCCAAGATCGATTGTCGGGTATTTATGAGGTGTTCTTTTACAAAAAGTAATATTGTTAAACATAAGATACATTTGTAAAATTTCCGATAAAAGCTGACATACTCCGTTTGTAGAGTTTGTAGTGGGTACTTCAACCATCGGATATGTTGCACTTGAAATGGTGTGTGTGTTAAAGGCGTATTTTTTATGGAGCTGGGTGGTGATATGCTTTTAGAAGCCATACAAAATGCATACTTTCGCAAAAAATTGCATTTTACAAATTAAATTTTTTTTTTTTATTGACAAAGAAGAAAATATTTAGTTGGATTTTGTTTGTATAAATATACATAGATAACGTTTGACTGATTGATATTGCTATCAGTATAATGAGGTACCATTCTAGAATTATTACCTATCAAAATCATATCATTAGTATGGTATAAATTATTATTTTAATTATGAATATTATTGATACGAAATCTATGTAGGTACTATTTATAATCACAATGAAGTTAACTTATTAAAAAGAAATATCAGGTACCAAATTTTCAATCAGATTTCGTAATATCAAAACTATAATACATAAAATATTATATACTAAGTTTGATATTATTTTTTTTTATAGTGCCTTCAACTGATACTATGATAAATAACAGACGTATAATATTATTATTCTAGGTCGCTATGAATATAACATAATATTATATAATAGTATTTTAGTTATTGTAGATGGATATTCAGCTTTGCTGACTAGGCCATTAGCGCTACATTTACCAATTAATGTTTTCTTATAACACTAGTGTTATAAACAAGTTGTACAAAAAAAAGAAGAACTTATTTTAATCTTCTGTATTAGGTACTATATTTTAGAGCGGTAGTATACCATATATTTCCACAATTTGTCTAAGCGTTATTAAATATTTTAATTAATAAATTATGTCTCACAATTATATGTAAAACAATAGGAAAATTCCGAAAAATTGTACGTACAATAAGCAATATTATAGTATCATTCATTTTTTAATTCATAATGATGCTGAATAAACTTTTTAATTTACCCCCCAAAAAAATTGGTTACATAAGAAATACCTTTTTTCAAGAATACATCACCTCTGTTTTTTTTTCAGCGTTAAACATGCAAAAATTGCTATGAGTGTAGTAATATTAACTGCCTTATTTACGTTTTGTTGTTGTGATGATCGATCTCTTTTAATAGTACTATAAGGTTGTAAATGATGTTTATTACAAATACATGTTTTTTAATTATTCATAAAATATGGAAAACGCACTATTAACTTTAGTAAAAAACAATTATACACGATAAATTTATACTGGATTCATATTTTTGTGTGGACTATTATTTTTATAATATATTATCGAGTAGTAATCTAGCATCATTAGAAAATATCTTTAACATTTTACCTAAAAATATATGTACATAATTGTTTTGATCACATAATAATCTAATACGGTTCTGAAAAAGTTCTTATAATTCCGACAAAAACTGATTTTAATTATTAAAAAAAATTTAGGTATTGAAACGTTAGTGCAAGTTGAATATTGGTTAATTCGAAATATTTATTCAATTTTAAAGATACTCATAATAATATATCTAATTAAACATATGAGTCTGTGAAGTGATTATTATAATATAGTTGTAGTTTTTGGACTACAAACAGAACAGTCATTATATATATATATAATATTTACTATAGTTAAAACAAAACTAATAAATTTTGATAGTTATTTCAAAGCATTTAAATTGAATATTATAATACATTTTACAAAATATTAGATTTTAAAATAGCAAACATCAACAAAAAGTATAATTAATTATGTAAATAATAAAATTGATAAAAGTGATAAATATAAATAACTATTTTAGGTACGAAATTGTACTATTTTTGGAATTTTCAATATAATCGGTGTGTTTTATTTATGTGTTAATTTATTTTAACAAATAACAATTAAAGCACTTGAGTAAAAAAAAAAATATATCAAATAGTATACCTACCACTTTAATGTAATCATAAACACGATTTTGAAATAAACTAATATTTAAATGTTGTTGATGGTACCATTAACGATAACGATTCAAAACCGTGTACTTCTGTTCAAAATTACTTTTAGAATTTTATAGAACATAACAAATTCCTTTTGCATTTTGTATGGTAATCGATGGAGCTTTAGTAATCTCTAATCACTACCTTTCTGAAAGCAAATCTAACAATGTTCACACACAATAATTAAAACACTCGTATTATTTGCTTGTACGAACGAACACATTAAGAATGCTTGAGTTTTTTTTTCAAAATATTGTCCAGTTATTAAAATTCGAACTTGTTCATAATATATAGTTCACTGAAATAAATCTTTATAGTTGTTAAAACCCTTTGTCTGCACACATGACCGATCAAGAAACTTAAATAATAGTGTTTGAAATGGAGTGAGAATTTGGTTTTAAAATGATTACTACGGGTGATTAAATGACAAGTATTATGGTCGGGAAAAAATCATTTTCACTAAGTTAATTTCAGCGTGTAGAACACGAACACGTAACGAATACGAATAATATAAAAGGATGTAGGCAATTTTTATATAGTACCTACCATATTTAACCTATCCATTTTTTTTTTTTTTTTTGTTTGTCTACACACGTTAATGAACATCCAAAGAGCATATTAATTCCGTTTATTTGGACCACAAACGTTTGGTTGGATGTTTACGCCGGTTTAACGCGCAACGGTTGCGGTTGGTTTAGCGAAATTATTCATATGGTAATATTTTTCTTTGCGGCGGATGGTATAAAAGCAACACACCATGTGGCAGACTGTTCATTTAAGTTTCACACTTCGTACATACACGTACAGAAATATTTTTCCAACAACATTCATCCGTATTGCGCATTATCCAACTTATTTAAACATCGAGTAGAAGACGAAATTAAAATTTCAAAGTTTTGAGTAGTAGTCGCAATATAATCAATATACATCAACGGATCTTGGTAATTATAACAAAATAAAACACTATTATATCCTCAATTATTATTATATCATAGTTAATTAATTGATATAATATTTTAATTCATCGTTACGTTTCGCAGACATTAAATAATCGACATAATCGAAACACCTAACCGAACTCATTTGTTTGTATTTATTTTAGTTCTGCAAAACGTTCAGATAAAAATTATATTAAACTGAAGTTTAATTAGGGTCAAATAATGTGTATCAACACATTTGCACTATAATATTCATATAATTATGAAAGATAAGACACATATACTCACGCCTTATAATTTTCTTTTTAAATTCGATACCTATACCTACCTATGGTTATTTAATTAATTTGATTTCCCTCTGAAACTGTATAGGTACGTTTTACAATTTGTTTTTTTATTTAATTAGCAATGTTTATGTTTTGTCGTTGTGTAATTATTTATATACCATTATTTCAGTAATTTTATTTAGTTGGTCGTCGGTTTTTTAGGTAGGTATGCGGTAATTAAAGATTTTTAGAATTTATTAATCCCGGCTAAATATCTCGGCTAATACCTGTCACGCTACTATATACTACTACAGTATTTATTATTTCTTTTCCATAAATCAAACGTTTCGATAAACTTGTATTTTCTAGATATGTATTACCAACAATAGTTATTATGGTTTCAACTATTATTGACCAGTTTTGATAATGTTTCCCCGTACATGTAAAATCCATTTAGTTTATCTCTTGGCGTGTTATAGAATTAAATTGGTAACGGTATGACGTGAAATGTATCACACAGTGTGTAATAATAATATGCTATATAATATAACAACGAAACAAAAACAACGTACCTACCTAATGTCTGTTTGATTGTTCATATTTTTAATCTTGACACATTTTAGTTTTTTGAACTTAGATATTTTTAAAAATGACGATTTTTTTTTTTGTTTTTTGTTTTCGTTTTTTTTTTCTTTTGTTAACAGGAATTGAAAAAGATCGTGGCCCACACACTTTCGAACGACTCAGATTTGCAGCTGAAACGTATTTATGTTGAGAAATGTAAACGTCTACCGGCGTTCGGTTGTAATTTTTACTTTGTCAAAGAAGTTCAACGGGGTAGAACAAAAACAAAGGTAATATTTTTAATTCTATAAACTTGTAATATTTACAATTTATGTTATAATATGCACCCGTAAAAATCTAATAGTTCTATATATAATTTATTTATAAGCAATTAATATAAATTATTGATATTGGTGTCCTTTCTATATAATAGGTATAGTAAAAAAAAATTGTTTCCAACAGTATTGTTAGTTGATGTTTTCTGTAATTAAGGGATGTTTAACACTTTCTATTCTGTAATATGTGCAATTTGCATTTTATAGTATATAGATATTAGGTATATTTAATTAATATAATAATAAGTATAATATTATCGTTTAATAAAGATATATACTATTCGGTATGTAATTTATACTCATATAAAAAATTTTAAAACATATTCTGAAATAATTAAATTAAATTAACAATTATATTTTAATATTTAAAATGTTTGGAATAATCGTATTTGATTGATTTTATAATGATTTATATTTAATATAATACGCATTTTCTGACACTAACTATAATTTTTTTTATGTGTTATATGCTTATATATAAATACTGAATAATATAAAATTACGAAAATACCCATTACAGTTTCATATTTTATTTAAAAATTGGACTACATTTGACATTACACATCGATAAGCTATGTAGTATGTACCTATTAAATATCTTTAGATAACATTTCAATTTTTTTTTTTTTTTTTAAACAATAGATATATTATGAACATTTTAAATACAATAATTTATATTGCAGATTATTCCATAAAATTGCTAATAAATATATAGGTAACCATATTATATTATAATAACTTGAATTTTAATTGATAACAAAAATGTATTTTTTACGAATGCAAATATTATTGTTATTTGTATTGTTATTGGTAAACCTACTAACATAAAAAGATTTCACTTGTAATAATTTCTATTTTTTATCGATTGTGAACACTTTGTTGTATTTATGGTAATTTGATAATATAACAATCAATATAATATAACAATCAATTGATTGTTGAAATAAATATTTAAATTAATATTTTATGGAAATAAAAATTAAATCGATGGGTAAAATTAACAATGGAGCTATCTAAGATTATGTGGATAATATATTGTGTGACACCAAAGGTACAGAAATTGTAAGAAATAAAGAGGAAACAGCCGTATTTCCGCTTTATTATATACTGCGTAAATGGTGTTGATAAAACCAGTGTCATCGTGATATCGTCGGATGTCTCCCCAAATTTCATGATTGTCCTTAGTTCTAGTCTACTATTATCGTTTGATAAGCTGAGTACTAAGTAACATACAGAGTGTAACAAAAAGACCATACAAAAAAAAATGTATACATATGGAAAAAATTATGAAAATAATATGGATATCAAATTTTTAATTTAGGATATATACTTATGTCAGAAAATTCCCCAAAAAAATGTTTTTAAAAAATGTATTGGGTCTTAAATAAATTTATTAAAAAATAAAATATTGATATTTTACAAAATTGTAAAATACAAACTATTTGACCTAAATAAAAGTTTTTACCATAAACTTTTTTTTTTAAAAATTAGATTTACTAATTTTCTATTATTAATTTTCGGTATAGCGCAACGTCTATAAATTAAAATAAGAAATATGCTTAAAAATTGATTGGAAAAAAAGTTATTTCATTTATCATTTCTTTCTGTTACACTCTGTATTATTATAATATATGATTAGATAAATACGAAGATCTGTAAAATATTTCTGTTTCACAATCAACGAAATACTTAACAATTTGAACTTTTTGTTTTTGTCTATAATAATATTCTGAATATTCTTGATTATTTTCTTAAATAGATAATTTATTTATTTTGTTAACTTTTGTATAAATAACTTAAATACTATATATTAGATGCAATAGATGAATATAATATTATTATGATAATGTCGTTTTTAGTACATTGAAAATGCAAAACTAATTGATATTTTTCTATAAAATTGATCATAAAATATAACCATTTACTCCTAATATTAATTGGATAAATATTTAATAATGTTAATAATTCCTTGGATTTAATATGATATTTTTAACCATAATTTTGTTATTATTCATAGAATTTGTGGTATATTAAATCTTGAGTTTACAGTTATAA
Organism: Macrosiphum rosae; assembly: GCA_016617965.1. Taxonomy (NCBI): domain Eukaryota; kingdom Metazoa; phylum Arthropoda; class Insecta; order Hemiptera; family Aphididae; genus Macrosiphum; species Macrosiphum rosae. The sequence goes on along the minus strand of WHPZ01584405.1, from coordinate 33,052 downwards.
ACCGATCTATTTAGTATACCTAATATTATAATTATTTACCTAACGAGCAGTATTATATTTATTTGAAATTGTGTATGTATTATGCAGGCTGCACGTCTGCTTGGACTGAGTTTCGATAAAATAATTTTGCTCGACAATAAAACAAAAATTGTATCAAAGAGTCAAAATACACAAGATTTACTTCAGGTAAGCGAAATTTATTGTAATTATATTGTTTTCAAGGATTGCTATAGTATGAATAATTTACCTTACTATGAATATTGGATTGTTATAATATATCAATATATCTTTGTATATTATATTATTGTACTTCCTAAGAAGTCTTTAAACATTTAGGTTCCTACTTCAACATATAAATGAAATGGACGAGTGATAATAATGAACCAAGCCCTTGTCTTGTACTCATATATATATATAAAATAAAAAGTTTTAAATTTAAGCAAAATTAATGTTAACATTATGAAATACAATGATTAAGTGAATCAAACAGTGTTTTCAAAAATTAATTTAAATTCATAGATTTTATATTGTTTTACAAGCTATTTGAATTGCACAATGTTTTATTGTTCCAAATACACTGGACTTTATCTGAATCTTCAATTAATTTTGTATGAATACAAACCTGTACATTTTTTCCAATCACAGAAATACAGTTTAATTAAAAACATGACTATTTTCGAACTGAATTTACCATTTAAATTACCATTTAAAGTTATTCAATTATTACATCATAAGGTTATTTCAATATTTTCTAGCGAAATTTGTGCATATTTGGTTAACGTTTTATTATTTAATATTACATTTAATTATTTATCAAATAATGCGAAATTGAATAATCAAGACTGTCCTGACTAACTACTCGAGCAGTTAATATAATATTACTATAGGTGCATAAATTATATAAATTCTTTTGAACACAAAGTCATAAACTTTATAATGTAATATGATATGACTACCTACTTCAGACAATGCATTATTTATTAATAAATTAAATAATTAAATTCTGGAGGAGTTCGTTTAATCTGGTCCACCAAATCTTTAATATTGGTATCCATGAGTTTCACTGATATTTTATTTTTATAAGTTGTATGATATAGTAGGTAGTCGCTTAAAAATGTTCAAATCAAATGATCACAAGACATGCTTGATTACTAACACAGTACTTGGTGTTTTATTTTTTTTATTACAGCTTAAATTTAAAAGTTATACGTGCAAATATTTTTCATTATTTTAATTTTGTAAACTGTCTAGGTGATTTGAGTATTACTAATATTTGTAATAATTAAATCTTTTGTTACAAAAATAATATAGTGGCAAACAGTATTCAGAAGAAATCGAAACAAAGTGTTACTTGAATTTCGAAACTCCAAGTGGACATTGGCCACACCAACAGAACGATCATTACGTGACATTGGTTTTGTTTTATTGAAAATTCTGCAAGAGATCGACAACAATTTCTTAGAGCAGCATTCCGTAATCGCACCACAAAATCCTAGTAAACCATTAGGTTAGTAATAATTTCATTAGTATTTCAAGTTAAATTTTATGTTCTTTCAAAAATTAAAGTTGAATTGAAAATGTTTAGTTTAATCGGGACATTTATATTTGAATATTGTATACTCTTTTTAACGTTTTCTATAACGGTATACGTGTTAGAGTATACTAAATTAATGAATTATCTATAGTTATGATTTGTGGTAAACAACCACCCAGCATTTTAAAAGAAAATTCATTATTATTTTCTTAATAGGTAGGTGTTCAGTAGGTACTTATTCATTATTAGTTACATGCACAGAAATAAACTAATATGTTTTCAATAGAATAGAATAATAATTATAAATTCTATAATTCGTATTTACTTAAATTAACTGTCTAGCTATATTACAAAAAACTGTATAATTGTATCTTGATTTAAATTAATTAACAGTTTTAAAGGTGTAGTGATGTTTACTTGTTCTGAGTAATTTCATAAAATTAAAAATAATTGTTCTACACTTTCACTCCTCAATCAAATGTTTACTAAAATTATAATTTATTAAAGACAAATTTAAGAGTAATCAAATTTTTTTAAATTGAATTATTATTCAAATTGATGTGCTCATGATTTTAATTTGTAAACATCGTGATCACAGAAAAATATTATTTAAGACCATATTATTATAATTACAATATAAAATAAATAAATCATTTTTTTTATTTTTTTATTTATAATAATGCAGAATTCAGAGAGATAAACCTGGACGACACTTTTGCATCAGAATTAGACTCGCTGCGGCGAATACTACATTTCCCCGAAGAAGTGGCAATACTTTTGAGTGATAGAGAAAACGATTTGTTCTATGACGTTCCACCAATTGATTTTTTGCAGCAAGTGTCTTTAGATCAAGACGGAGCAAACGCATGTAACACCTCAGTAAAAAAGCTCATAGATAGGTTCAATGCAGTACGTACTCTTAATGATTATTCATTTTTAAAATTGCGATTTACATCCACACCGTTGTAAATCGTACATTGTTTAATATTCAGCTCAATAACAAACAATAAGAGTAAAATATTGTACTCTGCAAAATATGTAACTGAATTTTCCTGACGTTTGTGTGTTCTTTTACGTTCAGGTAAGCTCATGGACAACCCACCTTATAATCACTCGACCGACCCACGAAGATCGGAAGGCCATATTGTCTTGCCTTCTGAGGGTGGCCAAGGAATGTTGGAACATTGGAAATTTCAATGGAGCTATGGAAATTATAGCTGGACTCAAGTAACAAATTATAATAATATTATTAATTTATCTACATAATAGGGTATTATTTTAGAACTTAATAATTCAGGGCTTCAAAACGTTATAACTTATAACGGATAATAATTTTTTTTTAAAAAAACGAAATCGATAAACGAAAAAACGAAAATAATCTAATACCATTGAACATAATACAATATCATTAATCATAATTAATGATTAACAATAAACAATAAACGTAACATAAAACAATTGCAAATAACGTTTGTGCTTTTTTACGTTGAACTTAAGATAACTATTGTTTTTTTAATTTTGTAGTCTATGATATAATATAAATACGTATGAATCTCATCAGTTATAACTATGAAAAATTCAAAGTTGGCAAACCTATATTAACAGTAATTTATATTTTTGAAATACTTTATCCCTGTTTGATTTATAATTAATATTGAATTTAACAGAATATTAGGTTATTTCTGTAATTAAAATTTCAATAAGACAAAAAACTGCAAGCGCGTGGTTTAGTGCACCTACCTACCTACATAATACTTAGGTATATAATATTACCATTAACATTATTATGCCATTTTAAGTTATATTATTGTTATAAATATTTTTTTTTAATAAAATCTATTATTTATCTTTCATTCATGCCATAATATTTAAACAATATTTGACACCTAGAATAACACTGACTTTCCAGAAATTAACCTACCCTGGAAAACAAATTCTACTAACTTGATAGTTCTTACATCAATTACGTCAAATTATCTATCTATAGTCTATAGGTACCAAAAATAACAATATAGTTTATAAAAAACAAATTAAACGTTAAACAGAAAAAAAATCAAATAACGTGTGAAAGTACAATAACGATAAATATTAAAATTGTATAGATAAAGTTTAAATATCTGAAAACGTAAAAACGATATAATATTTATTTTAAATTTAAGCCCTGCTTAATATTGTTAAGTGCTACAAACGCTGGTATAATTTTAATGAATAAATTATTATTTTAGTAATTATGCAATTATAAAATATTTCAAACATATAGCTATTGCATTTGAGCATTCCCCACTAAATTAGAGAGTGTTTATAGTACTGATATCGAAAGTTGTTTACAAAGTAAACACAACATAACTCAAATTTAAATTATTTTAAGGTCATAAAAAAAATAACAATTCATTTTTGTAATTTAAATTATAAATAGTTTATTATTTAATTTAATTTAAAATATACAATTTAAAGATGTTTACGTAGGTATATTTTGATTAGAAACTAGATGATTACTCTACTATCACATTATTATGGTAACGAAGTTGTATGAGTTTTAAAGTGAAATTATTTTCTTTGCAGAGAGTAAAAATGTTGGACATTAAAAATACATAGGTATACTATTTTCGTGTGACATTATCCGATTGGCAACTAGTTTTGTATTGTAGTTACTGTAATATTATTATTCACAAAAATCACAAAAATATCAACTGTTTTTCAAAATGCTGTGGTTTATTTTCAAGAAATGAACTGTGTAGATAATTTATTGTTGAACATAATATACCTACTAACGAATTATAACCAATACTTGATTGATTTTCGAAACCAGAAAGCGAAATTAAGTTAAACAGGTCGACATCACGGAGATTACTGAATTCGATCGGACGTTGGGGTTATTGATCACGGGACAAAGACGTGTCGGTAAAGCAGTTGTTTCAACCGGTCTTCAGCGATTATAACAACAATGTTTGTAGGCCGGCGGAAACTACTAGCTTCGCTGATCACAAATTCAGCAATACTAATGTGCATCATTGCACCATAATTTCTGCATAGTGCAATTTATTTTCAAATCACATTGCTCAAAAACTTTAACTTTCAGTTTATTCGCTTTATTGTTCTTGTACATAAAATAATATTGAAAAAACAAATTATATTTTACTCAGACTTAAATAATTCTGTGTCATTTTTTTTTTTTAATTTTATCAAATCAAGTTATGAAATAAAAAAAAATATGCTATTATATAGCTCTCATTGGCTAATGGAATAAAGTTATTACAAAACTAATACACAATTACAATTTGTATGTTTTATTTAATCTATTTTAAATATGAACACATGCACAAATCAGAGAAAGTCAGACAGTCCAAAACATTACTTCATTGTATTATTAGTTGATTTGAATCTTTATATACAGTGAAATTTCGATTACTTGAATTTGCTTAGACCTAAAAAAAAAATATAGCTTGTTTGGACCTTCTCACTAGGTACTAAAACTTATGTTAATATATTATATTTCAAAGACATCATAAAAATATTGTGACCCTTAGAATGATTAGTAACCAAAATTTCACTGTTTAATCGTAAATAATTTAAAAACATTGTTTGTTTGCAATTTATTATTATTAATATAAAATTATGCTTAATATGTGACATTATAAATCAATAAACTTTATTACCTATTAATATGTTTTTTTTGTAAATTATTGTCTACTAAATCCTTACTGCTTACAGTTTTATTAGATTATAACTGGAAATTAATGAAAATATTTGGGTTTATAAAAGTTAAAAGCTAGGAACACTTAACGTACATTTTTAAATATCAAATAAAATAGAGATACGAGATACAGTTCTATTAAAGTTTATAGCAACTTTACTGTAACTAGGTATATTTCGATAATCTATCAAAATAACATTAATTTGAAAAACATTATATGCAATAAACTAAAAAAATAGATAATAAATATTCTGTTAACAATAGTTAGAACCAGGGCTTGCCAACGTTATAACAACATTATGATTATAACGTTATATTTGACAACAAACGATTGAAATTTGTAAACGTTATTATAACAGAAAGAGATAATCAAAAATAATTAAATACCTCAAAACATAACGATCAACAAAATATATTATATATTCATTAAACAAAACATGACGCAAAACGTAATTTATAAAATATCATTGAACGGAAAATAACGTGAAACCTATTTATTTAAAAGGTCTATTGGTTTCGTAGAAACGTTGATTTCATGCAAACAATCTAAAAATTGATTATATCCGGGCCACTACCTACCCACATTAGTTATTATTTTTAAATTAAATAGGTATTAACACTATTTTAAATAACGATAAAGGAAAAACTTGTTTAACGTTTTACTTCTAAATAACGATAAACGCAATACTTGTATAACGGGTTAATATTTAAATAACGATAAACGCAAAACTTGGATAACGTTTTAATTCTAAATTACGATAAACCCGAAAATTGTGTAACGTTTTAATGGTAAATAACATAAAGCGGATTTTTTTTTCCAGATGCAAGCTCTGGTTAGAACTATATGCATAGAGCAATGCAATATATAATATTATAATGTAACTTAATTCTCACAAATTTCGTAGAAAAAAATAAATATAAAAACATATTATACGTTTACGCATTGATAGCAACAATAAAATAATATATATTATATTCATACCATCAGTGAAATAGTTAAAACGGTTGCACTTGGTTTTTCAGTATTTTTTTATCTATGAACTATTTACGTACTAATGCCTGTATAAACAACTAGTTCTTGAATCTCTGTAATTTTTAGATTTCATTTTTTTGTATAGCAAGCCCAATAAAATTATCAATTTATAGTTCTAGTACCTCCTGAAAACAATAATAATAAACAAAAAAATGATGCATATATGTTAAAATATAAACTGTTTGCGTACTATAATAATTAATTATAACTTTAAACTATATGTATGATCTAAGGATGAGAAGAAGGATATTATAAATAAATTTAACTATTTTAATAAAACCAAAAATAAAAATTTAAAATAAAAACTGTTATTAAGAAATAATCAGTAAAATATAATATAACATATACAAAATATTATTAAATCATATGATTTTAATGCATGCGTACATATGGTATGTATACCAGATACCTATAATTTAGTCACTGAATAATAATTAATACCTATGTATATACTTGTGTATCTTAACATAATATAAAACAAAGTACCGCTGTCTGTCATATTTTAGTGTAAAAATATGTTTGTCATTATTTGTTATTTTCAAAACATACCTATTCAAGCTTAAAATCACGATTCAAATATACCCATTACCCATACATTTATATTTAATATTTACTTGTGCATATTACACTTTTTTAAATTTAATAAATACGTTTTTAAAAATTGTTTAATATGATATACTAGCTAGTAGGTATTAGTTTATAAAATGAATGATGAATAAATTCGAAGTCAACCAACTGAAAATATATTAATTTTTTCTAATACAATAGTTATGATATTATGTACCTATATAGTGTCATATCTATATAATAATATAATATGTATTAACATAAGATTTCTTTGTTGAGATTCTACACTTTTTGAACTCAACGGTTCTTACTTATGCAAATACTATTATGCTGTTATGGCGAAGAAAAGATATTATATTTAGCCATGTATGGAATATAAATAACCTAAAAGGTTAGTTCTAAAAATGTATATTATACTGGCGTTTGTAGGCCTTAGTAAATGTCTAGGCTTCGATAGTAATACTACGGAGCTTTGTGTTCAATCTTCGCTATGCCTATAATTTGGTTCTTTGTGTAGCATAATAATTCCAATAAACTCATTGAAAACATCTCTGGAATCGGATGCCATAATACGATCATAGTAAAAGATAATGTTTTTAATATATATTTTTATTTTTGTGTTACATATTTTGGAAATCAGTTGTTGATGTTGTATGGCATAACAAAATGGATTTATTCATGAGATGTTTTAAATGTGTTTTTACTTTTGGCACAATTCATTGTTTAACAGCGGTTTAAATATATGTTTTTGAACGCTGTCTATTAAATATTATGTATTTTGTGATATGTGTTACAGATCAGAAAAAATAAGGCCATTCATGCAGACAGTATTAGAAAAGGAGAAGGTGCCATTGTTCTATTATCTGACCGACGCTCTCTTGTCGACATCACAATACGACAGCGTTCTACAAAAGGCCCTGGCTATGCCAGACTGTCCGGTGGTGCCATTTTTTGGATCCTTCATGCGCGAAATTAGGAAAATAATGAAAGAGACGCCCAGCTCGATCGTACTGTCTGACCAAGACGGCAAGGCATTAAGCGAGGTACCTATATAAATCATATCAGCTTAATCGTCAATTAAATTTTACAAAATTGAGTTGTGAATCATGTCGTCGGTCGTGTGGTTATTATTGTGAACTTGACAAACTCAAATCAGTCAAATCAGTTTTTATATTAATTGTTACTCACGAATTTTATATACAGCACCATTACTCACTACCAACCTATACCTAATATAAGTTCATTGGTATGCCGTTTATCGTAGGATAACGCATTTTAGAGTATGACAAAGGCAATAATAATATTATTTTGTCGTTATACAATAATAATGGTCCTGTCTGCACAGCAATCGCTTTATATCTTCAATTTATTTAAATAAACAGTCCATTATGAAACCAACCGTCTAAATACAACTGCGAAGGGTCAGTATGTTCACAAAATTAAAGACTCGGCTGTTAGTAGTATTCTATAAATTATTGAAGTTTAGTATTTATATTGTTGATAACAAACAATATTGATATTAAATAGGTTTTGTTTAGCAGGTGACAAAACTATATCCAGGTGAATTATTAAACTTTAGGCACAAAGAGCACAGAGCTACCTGTAATAAATATGCGGGTAAACCATTACAATTTATTCGTGTGTGAACGATTATCAACCTATCAAATTAATAATATTATAATTCACCATTATAATAGAATTCCCTCATTCAAAATGATATACGTATACTATCTTTTGATTTCATGTATACAAAGGAACATGGAAAATACCGAGAACATTATTCTGTTTCATTAATAAACTAACAAATCTTATTATTATTTATGTTATTGGGTAATTTTTTTTTTTTAATCAATTTTTCCGGCTTAACAATAGTCCGTTCATTTTTTATTCTTATTTTTTATGTCTGACATTACGTTTTGGAACCAATATTTGCTTTAATATTCATTTTTGAGAGTAGATCCTAGTAGGTCTATGGGTAATTAAATAAAATTATGAAGTTACCAATTCCCGCTTATTTAGGCTCTTTTATTAGTTTTAATTAGTTTAAGCAATTTTTGCAACACGGGTTCAGTTAAAATCGATTTAGTTTTTTTTTTTTTGCAATGGTAATTCAGAAAATAATTACAGAAGAGATTTGATATTTTTACTAAATTCCCATAAAAAGGTTTTATATACATAATATTATAATATACAACTTCCAAAATATTTATACTAAATTTTAGCAGTTAAATGTTCGATTATTTTTCATTATTTTCGATTCGACGTGTCATTCAAATGACTATTTCTAGATCAATAACCTTGAAAAAATATTATAAGATTCCCAGATAAGCTGTTCTTAATTTTTTTTTATTCTATGTTCTTAAAGTTCAAAGTTTGAAAATTATTTTGTACCTGCTTATAAAATTATGATGAATTGAATCTTCATAAAATTACTACTTTTCCAAAAGTATTGTTTATTTTGTTGTAATTCAGAAAATATCAGTAGTATATAATATTACGCATTTTACCATCACTCCGTACCTATATCATTATTTTTATGGGTAAACAATGCGTTTTTACAAATATTCGTTACCTCATAACTAATTACCTATAACTATCAGACATCGGTTAACCTTTATGATACTTAAACCACAAAACTCTTCACACAGTTTAATATTATGTCGGTATTAAGTTAAGATTAATATGCAATATTTGTGGGATAAATGTATTTTACCCACCGAATTGAGAAAATTTTACTAATAATATAATATTATAACAATAAGTACCTACCTGTAATATAAACTACCTATCTTTACAAATATAATATGCTGATACACCGTCTACTCCTCTCAATCGTTGCTTAATGGCTTATAGTTGAATTCAAATTGAACACATCCTCTGCGAGGGATGTTTCAGTACAATATTATTGAGAACCACTATGCAGCAGACTGAAGCTATACTTACCCATTTTACAATTATTAAAATATGTCTGCTACTGAACAGTGGTTTTAGTTAAAAATATTTAACCATTTATCAGAGACATTCAATATAGTATAGAAATAATAACTTTTAATAGTTATGTATATATTACTCGGTTTCAATCATATTTATCGTAATGTAATTTACATTCTACAAGGTCACCGATTTATTCAAATAATTATTAAATTCTTCATATATCATTAAATCTTCCCAAAAATAAACAACAACGAACATCAATATACAACTCTACCGATTTTGTCGATTCACTTTTAGAAAGCATTATTGGTGTTTACTCGACGTTTATTAATTTTAATAACTGTCAAACCAACGTTCAAGATAATTGTATAACGGTACATTCGGAATGACGTTATCTCAACACTTTTAGAGATACAAAACAAAAAGTTAATTTTTGTTTAAAATGTTTTACGTTATTGCGTCATTAAATTATATTAAACTCAAAATATCATTGTAATTTTTTCAATAAATTACAGACATCTTCTAAACACGAATATTTAGAGGGGTATACTACTACGATTGGATTAGATGGAGTTGTTAATATGGAAAAAATCTATCAAGTTCAATCCGTCTTAGAAGAACTATCAGATTATCATCGGCATTATTTTGAGAGGAAAACGTACGAAGCAAAGTAAGTTAAGAAAAAAATAAATGTTTAAATAGGTCTATTGTTATTTTATAATATTATGCTTTTCTTATAATCAAATTAAGTAGGTTTTATTCACAATTGTCTTTATAAATTAATATATTATTAGATATTTATTGACAAAAATAGGTAATGTATTAATTAAAAATTATTAATATTATATTATTTTTTTAAACTTAAATATCAGAAACAAATATTATTTGATATTACATTGTACCATATTTATTATAGTTCTTATTAATATAACATATAATATAAAGAAATATAAATGCAATAAAAATCAAAAATCAATGAAACAACGATACTTAAAAATATATATATATATAATAGTTAATAATTTAAATGTAGGTACCTACTTATTAATCATTTGTTATCTACACAATATAAGTGCACCACTCGCACTATCGATCGTCTTCTTGAACCATTATTAACACATACGAGACGCATACGATTATTGAGATTGATTGTTACCTGAATGTCCGATTCCTTTTAGACGAAAGAAGGACGTTTAAAAACGTATATAAAAAAAGAAATTTTTTAGAAATAAAATGTATAATATGTTGATATGTTAAATGTTGATTGAATCTAAAAATTATGATATAACAATATAATCGTACTATTTTATGCTTTTGTTATTAATATTTTATTGAAAAAAAAAAACAAACAAACCAAATAATAAATGATATTAATTCACTTGGTATTGTTTCAGTTTTGTAAAAATTTTTAATTATTTTATTTGTGCGTAAAGGTTGCATTTGCTAAAAAATGGAGAATTGCAAGATAATTCTGATGAAGAATCCTCTCAGAAATACGACCCTGTACAATCATTAGCCTACGATCATGGTGTTTCATTAATACCACTTGCGATATCTCCAAACTCTAAAGATTTTACAATTGGTCATCACGAATTACAGGTAACACGAAATAAAATTATATTATTCATATTTCCGTTGTTATTCATGTTTCAATTTGTACGTTTCTACATTTAGCTTATATTACTTTTTAAATTAATGGTGTATAAGGCAAACAATTATTATCTAAGTGATTATAACAACTCAACAATATATTTATAATAATGTTATGATTTATGGAACCAAAATTTACATACCTAAAATTGCTGAAGAGTGCCTAATGACTCGAACGATCTCCACGTCATATCAATATTTTTGAATGCAGTTTTTTCCTAAGTAGGATAATAAAGGAAAATAATGATTGCATAATAGTACCTAATAACATTTTAAGATTATTTTTCTTGGAATTAACTTTTTGAAAAGTCAATAAAAAAAATGTCTACAATAATCTACCAAGTTACCAAGTCAGTTAGTTAAGTTTTAATTTTCTTGAAATAAATTATTACGTTAGAAAAATACAAAACAAAACATTACATTTGTCTTAGTAAAACTCTATTTTCATGCTTAATTTTTAAGCATAAAAATTATCAAAAATATCTATCTTCTTAGTAAAGATTTTAGCACAATTTAAAATATATTGGACTTCTGAAAAACTATAAGGCCGGGGTATTACATGGCGTATTCCGTCGCATTGCGAACCAATCATAATTTTAAAGTAATTATTTAAACTTCATTTTTTATAATTTCAAATTCACTTCCTTATTGGTTACCCATCATAAATATATTATTTTTTTAATTGTTGTCAACAAATATTATAATTATTCTAAAAATTACTCTTAAATGAACCATTTAAACCATATTTTTAAACCAATAACTACTTTCATGACTAATAAATTAGAGTTTCCAGTTATACTGTTTTATTTTGCAATAAAATAAAACGATTAATCGATTATTAACAATTATAAAGGATTTTTATAAATCTTTATTATTATTTAGTTTAATATTTAATGCTTTATAGGAATGTTTAAAAAATATGAATGAACAGTTAGTGATTTGGAATTTATTGTATGGCTTTATTCTGAACTCGTAATATATTATTATTATTCATTTTAGATAATGCACCATGGGACTACTGTTGTTCATTGGGCAGCTGAAATGGCAAGTAACAGGTCCGCTCGAATTTTCATACGTTTGGAGAGAAACTGTTCAACATTGACTTGGGATAAGACGTCGTGGAGCGCACTGAAAAGAAGTTCTGGTACACCTGACTATTCTTTGAAAACCGATCCTGAAGATAGTTTACCCAGTGCACTGATTAACAGATCGTCAGTCAATTGTCCATCAATGATGGGTAAATTCATAGATTCTTAACAAATACCTTTTTTTTTTATACAGATCAATAAAATATGTTTAAAATCAATTTTTAACGATGCAGCAATATGGCAGTATTTTTAAATATTAATCAAATATATGCTGAAGTAGTGTTTGTGTTTACACAACTTTCAACTGAAACTTTACTTAAGAATTATAATTATTTATAAAATAAAACACAAAGTTTTGTGGTTTTAACTGTAGTATAACTTTAATTGTTCAACACATTAGTATAAGTAGAAATATGTTTGATAGTATAATCAAATATATATAATTATTATTTTATAATATATTGATTTTTATAATAGGTCTCCAGCAAGGATACTTGGAATTGTCGACAGTCAGAGACATATTTATTGGTGGTGCGGTTGGAAGAGATCGAGTAAAGACTGACGGAGCGGCAATATTAAGAAAATATAGTTTGAACAATTATTCGATATCAGAATGTTGTCTGGGATTAGTATATGGAACTAATACAAGTGAAAATCGAATATTCTATATACTGGCTCCCCCCAGATTACTTAGGTAAAGTCTACACCACATATTTTGATATTGGCCGCTTGCAGGATTTTAGTCGGACGTACTCCAAATAGATTATAATAATTATTATAGTAGCATTGAGTTTATTTATATTATATTATTATCTATATAATATATAATAGATTATATTTTCTATTAAATACGAAATCTTGAAAACTAATCGACCATAAAGCTGACATTTTTTAAGTAGGTAGTATCTAGGAGATTCGAGATTCCCTCTGAGAACAAGTTTTGTGAAATTGTTCCCCGAAAGGGAGAAATAAACGGCTCTAAGAATATAACAGTAGCGCCATCTGTCCAGAAATATTAAATTTAAATACGGTGGAAATTGGAGGTATTTCTTTTGTTTATAAATGGTTGCCATTGGTTGCAGATTATAATAGTTGAAGTAGAAACGAGTAGGTATTATTTTTTTTTGTTTTGTATATTAATGGTCAATAATTATTGTGAATATAGTGGTCATTTTTTGTATAATATTTACCTTTTTCAAACCTTGGTGTTTGTCAAAATTCTATAATAGTGCCAAAAATAATTAGTATATACATAGACTATATAGTAAGAAAAAAAGATTTTGTATTAATTGATAAAATATTTTCCCGGACGAAGTCAGGTTATATACCTAGTCATATTAAAACCACCGGATTGTATCCAATCTGCCGTATGTTGGATTAAGTAAAAATGACAAACTTTGTATAAAATTGAAACTTTAGAGTATGCACCTCACTAGAATCACCATCTGCAGCCTATCTGACAATATACTGTCTTCATAATTACAAACGAGTCTCACAGGCAACGCCGGGTGGGATGGCTATAAATTAAAATATAATACGATTTATGCTTAAAAACACATTGTTTTCATAGCAAGTTACACATAAAAGGAGTTGAACAATCACAATTACTTTTCTGGGAAATTCAGCTAGTATTAGTATATACTATAATATAATATTATACAAAGTGATTCAAAATGTATGTTACAATAATATACTATTACTATACCTACCTATTATTGTAACATACATTTTGAATCACTTCGTATATATTTAGTATATTATTATGTACTCAATCAAATTGGGTTACATAATCAACATTTTTTTTTCAAAGAATAAAAGTGTTGTCATTCTGAAAAATATCTAAAAGTGGACTAGGTTGTCTGGTTTTTGAAGCAAACCTATCAATTGAAAAAGTTATTTCATAAAATGTAAAATTCAATTATTTATCAACTCAATATTTCTTGTCTAATTTTTCTATTAATGAAAGATGGCTCATAACTAGTATACATAATATTATTTTCAAACTGTTGAATATTGTTTCACTAGTCGTATAAAATTGTTTCAATAAAATCAATATTTCTTATACATATAAGACTAAATATAGACTAAATATAAATCGCTTTTTATTCTAACATAACAATGTGATAGTTAAAGGTTTTTCATAATTGTATACAACTATTTATTTGAACATAATATGAAAAATAATCACTAAAACTCGCTATTATCCACAACTACCTACTATTATCACTATTTGCATAAACTATTATTTTGTTACAAACCATAATAATTATTTTGTATTTATTTATAAAGCATTTGGCACCATGGACTTAAAACAGTGGTTCAGAAACTACGAAATGTTATACAGACAGTTGATAAACGTTCAATATGGCTAAAGAACAATTATGTACATCAATACATTATTTCGTCAGGACGTGGGCCAATGACAGCCGATGCAATACGTGTATGTAGATTTTTACCTTTTAATTATTGAGTTATAGTTTTTTTGATATATTAAATAATATAAACATTATGAAATAATTACGATTGTGTGACTAGGTACTTCATATAACTCATACGAATATCAAAAGCTGTCGCTGTATTTAGTATAAAGAATTGTATAAATATTAAATACCTAATTAAATATTTTGGTAGATATATTATATAAAACATGTTTGGGTTATCACTCCCAGTGGAGAGGCCCTGGTAATAGTCAAATATTTATATGGTCACTGGCGTTTATGTCTTGGGAGTTATGGAGTAGTTCGAATTCTGCTGGATTGGTGGGTTGATACAGCCTTATATCGTGTTTGAAGGCAAACTTAATAAACTTGTCATCATCGGTGGATAATATCGTTTTTCTTGTACCGGTATGCTGCTACAATGATGCGGAGAGCAATGTTTGACAGTGTCGAATAGTCTCAATGTTGAACTTTCTGGCATAACCTTACAGTTGTATTCCATAGGTCCTTATTGGTTTAATTATTATCGCTACGTACAATGTACGTTGTCTTATATGGTCCAGTTCAGAGTGTTTTCCAACCTACCAATAAAATTTCCTCGTATTCTCCTTAATTTACAGTATTTTCTAACGAACACGATGTTTCCAGTTGAGTCTTCAATCAAGGTGCATTCCTAGGTATTTTGCAGAATGGATCTGTTGATCCAATACAACAGAAAGACTATAAACACTTCTATACGCAAAGTGTAATTTATTTACACCGATTTTTCGCTTTTAACATTAAAATTTTGATTTTCTATTGTTTTGTCAAAAAGTTCATATATGTGCAAATATATTTTAGTATTGTTACTTTAAATCAAGGACTGAAACCTTTTAAATTTATCGGTATAAGTTCCGGTATTGGTTCTCCAAAAATAAAATAACAGTTCCGGTTCGGTTCTGTTTTTTTTGTTGGAAAAAAATAGAGGTAACGGTTCAAAATAATTTAGGCACCAAAAAGTATAATAATTTTAAATACCTATCAGGAATGCGGGTTTAATTAAAAATATAAGAAATATTAGAAAACCCATATGATCATATATAGTTTATATACAAAACAGTAATACCATTAAAATTATGATAAATAAAATTATTTTATTTTTTAACCTAAAAGAACCTATTTAATTTAAAAATTCCTATTCTGTTCCTGTACTTTATTTATTAAAATTAAAATTTATTAAAATAAAGGTTTTGGTTTCGGTTCCAGCTCTTAATATTTTAAAGGTTCCGGTTCCAGAACCAGTTCTTTTAGGTTCGATTCCAGTCCTTTCTTTAAATATTAAACCAAAAAAATAATTTTGTAATTAAATAAATCTAAAAATTTGAATAATTATATACAACTGCAGCATACTAGGTGTGATATTATAGAAGTAGGAGTTCACTGTTTACATTGTTTTTACTTTTTATGGAACTTAATATCGGCTTTATCCCTTAATGTTGTGAATAATAATATACTTTTAATTAATTATCAATTAGTACTCATTATTATAGTTGATTTGATGTATCGTTGAATTACAGTTATTTGGCGGTAGAGATTGGTCGACGACTGGTAATTCAGCCAATAATACATCGCCAGAGACAAGCATTGCTAAACGAGCTGCTTCGATGAGATTTCGAAAGAAGAAATCAGTAGCTAGTGTATCTGTACGTTTACAAGAACAAAATATGAAATAATTAAAATATTGTAACATTTTGCATTAAAATATTCTGTATCTAGAATGACGGGCTTCTCAAACCTTACGATGTCAACGACTTGTTCAACAAATCTAGAATAGACTTGGCTAGCAGTGGTTGCAATTCTCCAACATTGAATAGTCAAACAGAAGATGATAAGAAACGAGACAGCGTCGACAAAAATATTGTTTCTGAGCCATCAACGTCCGCAGATAAGTCGTATGTTAAATCTAATATTATTTAGATAAATTAATTTTTTCATGATAATAGCTAGACACTAAATTAAATAGTCGGTACTTCAACTTCATTACAATACACAGATACTTTTTTAGTTAATATATTTCCTTTCATTATATTTATTATCATTTATTATCATTTATTTTACATTACACAGTCTTATATATTTTTTTTTTACTTCGTACCTAATTAATGTTAAAATACAATATTTTCTTTTTAATAGAAAATTGACTTATTAAATAAAACAAAAAAGTAATACTAGGGTAGTAGAAAGTAACTAATCGGTACATACTACATATTATTATAGTATCATAATATAATAAAATATTTAATTTTATTCAGAGTTTTTTTTTTAATCAACGCTAGAGTGCGCTATTAATCTGTTAAGATTTTTTAAGATGAATTTATTATTCTGCAATGAATAATTAATATTTTTTAAAAGGAACTTTTGTACCTACTTCTGGAATGTCTAATATTTTGAATTAAAACAAAGGAAATAATAATAAATTTAAATGTTGTCTTTATTATTTTGAATTAGGACACCTCCTAAAATTATAGAGCCAACTCCTAGTGATATGAATAATTCACCAATGACGCCAAATAATTCACAATTAGACTTTGAAGATTTTTGTGCTCTATTTGATAGCTTCAGGTAATTGTATTTTATTAAATAATTTTTATTAATACAATATATTATTAGACGAATTATTAATTTACGTTTTATTATTTGCTATTACAGTTTGAGAATGCGTAAAGATCTTCGAGATATCTTTGACCAAGTTCGAGCGACAAATCATCTTGACAAGAACAAAAAATCTGAAGATACCCTTGTACAAAATAATGCAACCTTGTCTATTCCAAGAACTATATCTGAACAAACTCAAAGTAATCCAGCTTTAACTTATTTGATTTTAAAAAAAAAGTTTACAAAAAATCATAATAATATAATTTAATGCCAAACTCTATATTGTTAAATGTTTCCTTGTAATTTGTATTAATGAACAATATTTGTCTCCTATATTTATCCAAATTGTGATAAATAGCCTGATGAACATTGTTGTAATGTTAGATACTTTCATCAAAGGATTAATATTAACTGTACACTGAAATACATTTCAATATGAACAGCAATGTTTGTTCAAGAATATATTATTATTAACCATACCTGGATTATAACATAAGGTCCTATAATGAGTCTAAAAAAGTTACACTACCTATCTGACAATTAATTATAAATTCGTTCCAATTTGTTGTACCATTTTTTTAAAATCTAATTTTAATTAATTTGTATTACACTGTTTTACATGCATCTCGGTTTACCAAAATACACTAACCGTATTTACACCTACAATAATCTATATTTTCATAGGTTCGAACTCAATTAATAGAAACATTGGACATAACTTTGTACGGCCAATTGATGCAACAACTCAGAAAAAGCGTATATTTGACGCTATTGCAGCGTCTAGTATAATTTCTAACTGTACTGGTGTAGAGACGTCACAGTCTGCTGCAACATGGTCAGTAAATGATTTAATTAACTTCTTGGAAAGCAAACAGATGGTTACTTGTACAGAAGACGAAGCTCGAATATTAATTCAGGTACGCTGTTCTTCATAAATTGGTAATTATTTAACTACAATAATTTGTACCTTCGAAAATTATTATTTAGATAATATATTATATTATTATCATTTATAGTAAATTTTAAGACCTTCATTAAGTGTCCGATCACCAATGATTATACCAATAGTAGTTGTAAATTTATTTTGCTTTTCACAAACCAACATATTTTGATTTTCTTGTTCACAAAACAGATTACAAATCAATTTTGAAATTTAGGCATCATCAAATTTAATTTTATGTCGGAAATTCTTTAAGCAATTAATAATATTACTATAAACCTATTAAATGTTTGAAAATATTAATTGTACTATATTAAACAGATCATTGAAAAATTTTTTTTTACAGAACCATGAGCCAAACCCAGAAATCAGTGCACGTAACTGTCTTTCCTTCGAAGGATTTGCTAAGTTCATGATGTTAAGGAACCAAAGCGTGTTCAGTGAACCAGATTTTGCAATCGAGAAATCTGATATGAATTTTCCATTATCTTGTTATTATATTGCTTCATCACATAATACATATCTTACGGGTCATCAGTTAAAAGGCGACTCTTCTATTGATCTTTACAGTCGGGTAAAATTTTAGATTAAGTAATATTATATTATATTTAAATTAACGGTTTATTATACCTACATAAGATATATCATTATTAAATAAAATATCCTTTCTTTATGCTTACAATAACAAAAACTCAATAATTTATTTTTGCGTCAATAGTATGGATGGAATATACGATTATAATGATTAGGTACCAACTATATTATATAACTCGTTAAATTCATCTTGGGCCTTGGCCTGATGTCACAGCTAATGGTTTACCAATTGAATTTAAATTTAAAATTTAAACATCGGTGTAGCTTTTCACAACAATATACCTATCTAATATGAAAATAACCAATTTTTAGTTATACAATTTACTAAACCCACAGTATATAGACAATAAACTAGATTGCTAACTCTTGTTAATAATTGAAGTTTAATACCGGCCATTTTTGTGGGAATAGATGGGTCTTATCACAGCATACTTCGTTATCAACAAGAAAAATTAAGAAATAAAATTGTTTATTCAATTATATATTTATTTATTGAACCATAGCTAAATATATGGATTGAACAATATATTACCGTTTACCTGACTGAAATAAACTTCCCCCACCTCCCAAAAATTTTAGCATCATTCATATTATTGAAAATATGAATATTAAAAAATTTAGTTTTAATTAAAAAGATTATTTTCAGAAATTCTACTATTATGTTTTAATAAATTAAATGATTGGAATGTTTTTTATATACTATTCTTAAATAGTTAATATTCTAGTAGTTACTATAAAATAATAGTTATAATAGTTATTTTATTCTTAAATAGTTAACGTTATAGTAGGTAATAGGTACCTAGTTACTATTATAGTATAAAAGTTATAATAATAATTCTGATGGTTACTTTTCAAGTTATATATTTCGTACCTACATCCTTATATTGACTTCAGCAATTATGAAAGAGTCAGTTAGTAAACGAAAATACTGCACAAGACCATATTATTTTATAATATGTAACGTTTTGAACTTAGTCCGCAGGCTTACAGATCAACAAAAACAATTTATTTTTCAACTAAAATGTACCTAATAAATATTATTATTATGTGTGTGGACAGAGCTAATTCCCAATTTATCTTTTATATATTTGAATAATAAATAAGTAGGTATATTATGTACCATCACAAGTGGTTTTTAGCTTTTTAGCACTAACAATGATAACCGTAAATCAAAACCTGCTTTGTTGAGATTTTTACAGTTGTCGGTGAAACAATTGATCGGCATTCTTATAATTCAAATAAAAAACAAATTATTAATAAAAATGCGTAAAATATAAATGAATAGTAACCTTTGTAAATCAGTAAATCACATATATGAAATAATTATTCAAATAATTATAATTCATACTTCACATTAAATAATAAATACTAAATTAAATATTTTTTAATCGAAGATAACAATAGACTAATAAATATATTATAACAACCATTTGTAATTGATAAGACTCTCATTCCCACAAAGATGGTGGCAAATGAAGACTTCAATAAGTTCAATAGTAAGCAACTTATGGACATAAGTAGTCCACATTCAAAGGTTATCGGCATCAGCTTAAGTATTTACTTTGTATCTCTCATTTAAAAAATAATTAAAGATATTTAAGTTGGTATTAAATTACACTTTACGATAGTATTTATCAATTAAATATTCGAATATTGTATTACATAATATTCGGACCTATGATTTTTTTTAAATCTTAAACATTCACCGTTGGCCGAGATAAACTAAAAGCGTTATACATTTTTAATTAAATTAAATTGTAATAAACTTTAAACAAATCTAGTGAGCAATCTACATTATATTTTCATAATATATTATACTTTAGAAATGTCTTATAACTCAAATGTATTTATGTAAACTGATTTTTAGGTATTGATGGCTGGTTGTCGGTGTGTTGAGTTGGATTGTTGGGATGGCGACGATGGAAATCCATTGATCTATCATGGGCATACTTTTACATCAAAAATACCATTTCTTGGAGCTGTAGATTCAATTAACCGTTTTGCATTTGTATCATCACCATATCCTGTCATATTATCTATCGAAAACCATTGTTCATTGGCCCAACAAGCTCGCATGGCAGAAATATTCGAGGTACCTATTATATTTTACACATTTCAAGACTTTTTAACTTTTAAAATCGTCAAAGGATATTATTTTTGATTCTGAGCAAAAAAAAATGCTATCAATATTATTGAAAAAAGTGTTTATAATCTTATTATTTCTCAAAAATTATTCAAAGTAGAGCATACAAATATAATTTAAATAAACTGTATTATGCTAAAAAAATATTGTTTATCATTTTATTAAATTAATGATATATCCTTGTTTTTCGATTATTTTTCTAAACTTAAATTTTGAGACATGCATTGATTAATAGTTTTATTACCAGATTTTACTAGAATCTAATCAATTCATAATAAATACCTAAAAATTAAATTATAGAACAGAAAGATTAATTTATTTGGTTTAAAAATTAATTATTATACAGTTACATAAATAATATATTTTACTAAATGATACCTATGAAATATTACAGATATATTATATTATGTATATTTTTTTCAGTCCGTCTTTGGTGACAAATTGGTAAAAGGCTTTATGTTCGACACAGATTATGAGCCACAGCTACCATCACCAAGTCAATTAAAATACAAAATTTTGATAAAAAATAAAAAGATTGCACCGCTAGAAAGTGAAGCGAATCGATTGAAAAATAATAATAGTAGTACAAAAAGTTCACAAGTTGTATCGTCACTTGCAAGCAACCATTCTAATGCAGGGCCTTCTGTGAGTAGCAATAATTCTAATGTCGGATCTTCAATGACCATCAAGAATCCTATTGTCGAATCTTCATTAGACATCAATCAGTCTAATACCGAATCTTCTGGGGCCAGTAATCAAACTAATATATTACCTCCAGTAGCCAATAATAATAATAATGCCGGGCCTTCGGTGGTAAGCAGTCATCCAAATGTGGGACCTCACAGAAGTAGTTCAGCTAGCGCTGGCACTACGACCATTGAAGATGTTGCCACGACCATCGAGGAAGAAGAAGAATACGAGGAAGATGATGAAGAATATGAAGATAGTGATGAGTTGGACTTTAAAAGTAATGCTGCAATATAAACGTATAAGTGATAGTTTAAATCAATCTTCAATGATAATTTAAAGTCCGTAGGAAGTACTTATAACAATATAGTTACTAAAATTCGATAAGGTTTACCAACTTTTCTAGAAAATTCTTATAATATTTATTATTGCAATTAAACATAACGCTGATATAAATATATATTTTGATAAGCATTCATTTTTATTTTATAATTTTATTCTTATAATATACCTAGGTATTAATATATATTTATTAGGTATATTATCTATATCTGATAAAAAAATCCATTGATTTTTTTTCAAATTATTCATTAAAATAATATTATACACATAGATAATTCATTTTATACTTATATATTATATATTAAATATATTTATGGTCTTAGGTAAAATAGTATCTGGAATGATTAAAATTATTAACTGATTGATTCTTGTTTTACATTTTTAGTTAATCAGACTTTTAAATAAACTATATCTAATATTGAATTTACATTTTAGAAGATAGAACGGATAAGTATAGCAGAGGTCGTAATAGATTTGGATCAAAGTCAAATGATAAATGTGCTGAAGATGACAAGTCTAAAAAACACAACAGTCAGATTGCAAAAGAACTATCGGACATAGTCATCTATACACAGGTAAACAAATATTCAGTAAAATTATTATTATATGAAATTTAAATATTTGTTAAGAAATAATTATTTTTAAATACTCTGTAGAATTAGTATAAGATTAACTGTAGTTTGTTTAATTTTGATTTTATAATAAAATATAATAAATCCATAATATTTTTTTCAGGCAATAAAATTTCGTGGTCTAAATACAAGAAGTCCAAGCAGTTCAGTAAAAAATAAACGAAAATGTAATGGTAGTCTATGTGGTCATAATAGTACTGTAGGAAGTACATCGTCCGCTGGAGCTACATCCACAGAACACTACCATAGTCGTGGTTCTACTACGATAAACGCGCACCACCCATGCTATAAGTGTTCCTCCTTAAGTGAAAATTCGGCAAAAAAGCTCACAAAAAAACGTCCAAAGGATTTGATTGCACACTCTGAGACTCAGTTGGTACGCGTTTATCCAGCTAGCATGAGGATAGATTCATCCAACTTCAATCCATTAAATTTTTGGTCATATGGTGTACAGATGGCGGCACTAAACTATCAGTCAGAGGAGGCCACAGCTTCACACGTGAATGCAGCCATGTTTGAACAGAATGGACATAGTGGTTATGTTCTAAAGCCACGGGTAATGCACGATCCATCACACAAGTCTTATCGCCAGTTCAACCCAACGGAAAAAGATTTTGATGGTTTGAATCCGATATGTTTTTGTATAAGCATTGTCTCTGGTCAGTTCTTATCGCCAAATGGAGGGACTCGAGCTAATGTATACGTCGAAATTGAAATAATCGGTATACCATCAGACAGCATAAAAAGAAAATCCAAAACTATATTTTGTAATTCAATGAACCCCGTGTGGGACGAAACATTTACGTATAACGTGATGTTCAAAGAATTAGCGTTTATTCGATTCCTTATAGTGGATGCCAGCACCAATCACCCGTTAGCGCAGCGTGTAGTACCACTCACGAGCATGCTGTATGGCTTTAGGCACATTGACATGCATAATATGCGTAACCGGCCACTACCACTTACCTCGTTATTTGTATGTACTAGTAGCACAGAAGAAGCCCCAAAATCTACTGATGACGAAAAGACATCTTCTACAACAGCACCAGCCGCGGACAATGGATCAATGAAAAACAACGGTCCATCAACGCACCGTAAAAAGTTCTATGTAATGGTTTATGGGGTTTTCTCTGAAAACTCATATATCATGTTCAAAGTAACCCAGGATAGCACAGTAACAGACGTCATTAGGTTAGCATTAGACAAACGTAATGAGGGTGACGAAGAAATGAAAACATACGTGCTCATGGAGGAAGTCGGCTTATCGTGGGAAGTGTCAAACAATGGCCCTAGAAATAATAGTGATGATATGGGGAATAACTCTAACCTCATCACCGATGATGGTACCGATGATAGTAGTAGCAATAATAATAACTCTAAAAACAAGAAAAAGAAAAAGATCAAGAAGAAAAAACAGAAGAAAACCAAGCATAGACGAATCGGATGGAAAAATGGCGATGCACCCATGATAACACGTGTATTGGATTATAATGAGAAACCGTTGGAGGCACAGTCACGCTGGCAAGGCAATGGACACTTTGTACTAAAGAAAATCGGTGATGACCCAAGCAGCAGAGCATGGCTCATATCATTGCAATCAAGAAAATCAAGAAATGGTCAATCAGGGTCATCGTGGGATGAAATACATACGTTCTTAGTGTGTATTTATAATGTTTCCATAGAAAGACCATACGTTATTCTTAAGGTACCAATAGGGTCAACTGTACAGGATATTTTAGCTCAGATTTTAGTCAAAGCCAGGCGAATGGAAAACCCTATTTTATTCATATTGGTTGAGGAACAAATGTGGGGCAGGACTGATATAAGATATAGGGTACTGGACGATGATGAGGTAGTGTATAATACACAAAACCAGTGGTCTAGAGTGGGCCGATTCGTTCTAGAGGATCGATGCGGTAAGGATTTAGGTGGTGGACTAGTTGTTAAGACATTGCGAACGTTTTTAAGGGTAATAAGGATCCAAAAGGGTATGGCTGCGGTAGGACGAGGTTGGAGAGCCTGTGGCTTGCCTACGTTACCCGGCCATTGTTTACAACGTCCAGAAAATAGCAGGGAATACGTCATTAGGGAAGCGGCTCGGGCTCACAAGAAAATGATAGCAAAACACGAGAAGATGTGGCGGGCAAACTTAGAAAAAGGAGGCAGTGGTGATGGTGGTGGTGGCCTAGAACGTGGTTGTGATGATGACGGTAGTGGTGGCGAAGATGCTGAAGAAAGTACATTCACAGGGTTTTTAAAATCACCAGCCCAGTTATTCGGTTTCTTGGGATCCTGACATATGTTGTGTTGCTTTAGAAGAGCACGTGATAGACACGATATTGGCACTATGGTATGAATGAAACAACGTTTTTATCTCTCACCAGAATTTCTGAAAATGGAAATATGGAATGTTCGCTTATCCCCTTGTTCCCATCCTGTATTTAATCAAAAACATTTATCCTCCGATACTCCAATCCGCTCGGTGTTCTTCATTTCTCTTCACAGGGAACCGTAACATTTTCAGGGTGTAAGTAAATAAGTTATTAATACTTATATTTTGAGACGAATGTTATATTATAATATATACATTTATCTTCTTTTTTTGTGAGAACTTGTGTTTTAGCTGACATTTAACATTTTTTATCTTCTGATAAATATACATTTTTATTTACACAGCTAATTATCTATTTCAAAATTAGCCAAAATTCAATGTTATTATATTTCATTGTTCCTGATCAATGAGTGATCATGGTACAACCATTCGTTTAAATTAATAAATGTTATTTCAAAAAATTAAACGAAAATATAGCTGTATTTTGATTTTATAATCCCAATTATTTTAAATGTATACCTTATAAATTATCAGTCATATGATATTATTTTGAGCTGAAAATGCCAAAGCTAGTGGATAGGTGTTAGTTTTAGAGGTCTTTGTGAGTTGAGACATCCAATTATTAGTGGTTTTGTTGTCATAGGTAGTCATATAATTATAAATGTAATTGTATTGTTGTATTAAAAAAATTAGTTATTGGTCAGTTTTATAATAAGTTATGTGTGTAAGACGTAATTTAAAAGTCCTAGTTAAACCGATGCAAATCTAGTCACTTTGTCAATAGAACTATATTTTTAGTAGGTACCTACCCCCAACATGATTTTAATGCATTGTTTGGATGTGTTGTTCGTATATATATTTTTTAATTTTCTCAATAAAATGTGAAAATATCTACTACAGTATTTAAATTTATATGAATTATTATTAATTTTGTTCTTAATATTATTAGTGTTACTATTATTATTAATTATTATCATTACTTTTATTATCATTTATTGTACACTTATCACAATAATAATTATTATGATAATTATAATGATTACTATTTTTATTATTATTATTATATTTTTTTTTATATTATTACTATTATTATTATAAATACTATTATTATTACTATATATAGGTAATATATCTAATATTATCATCATCATTATCGTTTAACGAAAACTATTATTATTATTAAAGTTTATATCTCATGACGAATAAATTTATAATTTTATAAGTTTATAAACCAGACTGTGCTGTAGTTAGTATTTTTAATAAATTAAGAAGGGCACTATCACATACCTAGTAAATGTCAAAAATATTGTCTCAAGCATCTGTCTTTAATACATTTAATTTATAAAATCACAATATGAAGTACTTACAAGGAATTAGTAATACAATATTGCGAATTTATAATTTTTTTCCAACTTTTCCAACTTGATTATTTTGACAATAAATCTTGATATTTCTTATGGTATATGTTCTCCTAGTGTCCTCCCTTGGCTATGGCACAGCAAACAGTTTTTATGATAATGACAACAACGAGATATCACTTATCGGTTATTTTATACGTGTTATTCTTAAATATGTGTTGTATTAAAGATATTATTGATGATATTAATGTTTATTAAATGACTAGTATATATACATTGTTGGGTGAAGTTCTGTAGAACCATGTTAACCTAAATCGATGTATTTTATTTATTGATGTTAAGATACTATTTATTGTTTTACTCATTATACCATTATATGTTATATAATCTATATGATATTATTATACTTTGTAATATTATCACAACACACTTATTTATTTATTTATTCATATATTTTGGTTGGTCAACGGTTGCTCAATTATGCCTAAAATCGCCATTATTTTTCCTAAAAGTGCCACGTGATGGGTTTGCAGGGGTGGGGGTGAATTGTAGGAGCATTTCCCCCCTTGGATTTTTCTGGGTTGATTATCATAATTATAATTGATAATTGTAATGTTCTAAAAAAACATAAAAATGAACTAACAATTCTAAATAGTGCACTAAATTATTTTTATTTTGTATATTAAAGATATAAATTCTAAAATAAATTCGCTATAAATTATAACATAGGTACATTTTAAACTTTTAAATGATTGTGTAACATTAGTATTACAGACAGAACTTATCATTTGGACAACCATCTTATTTAATCTGAAAGTTAATTATTTTTTTTCTACACCCATAGGTTTAGACTTTAGATCATTTATTCATTATAAAAATCTTATAAAAACATGTGTACATTTTAAAATAAATTTAAAACATAAATTTAAAAATACTCAAAATGCTCCAAAAATCTTTAAATAAAAAAAATGACCTGATAATTTAAAATTTTCAAAAAATTCAATGTAAGTATGTTATACAACAAGTATCGCTAGATTTGGAAA
Organism: Macrosiphum rosae; assembly: GCA_016617965.1. Taxonomy (NCBI): domain Eukaryota; kingdom Metazoa; phylum Arthropoda; class Insecta; order Hemiptera; family Aphididae; genus Macrosiphum; species Macrosiphum rosae. The sequence goes on along the minus strand of WHPZ01584405.1, from coordinate 5,409 downwards.
ACGATGCAAAGAAGTGCATCGTAATCCTAACCTCAATCATTACCGTCGTAATATAAAATATAGCAAAATCTTTTTTTAAATTAAAGAAAAAAACATTTTTTTTTTTTTGTCACCGAGTGATTTTTATTACACTCGATTATGAACGTCAGAACTAAGAACTTTGCTTTTATAGTTTATGAGATGTAGTGATGGGACCAAGTGCAATACTGCAGTGTTAACTGCAGTTTTTACTTTTTTGATAAAAAAATGAAATATTTATAGATGGCATACCTACAATAGTCTCAACTTTTCAAGTTTGTGGTATCAATGACTGAATAAGCTAAAAATATTTAATTTTCTAAATTAGCTAAAATCATAAAATCAACGGTAACATTTTATTTATTAAAAAATGTATTTGATAATTTAAAATTACATAACAATTAATTAAAATTAATGCTGTAAGATTAAGTTTTAACTAACTATCTGCGTATAATTCATAAATATTTTTACATTCCTTGCCTATATAAGAGAAAACATGCCACAAAAATACTTTATAACTAATAATATGATAGTGAGACAAAAAATTTTAAAAAAATTGGTGGTGGCAACCATTCTCACAGCAATGCATTGCTTATTTAATTATACACATTGAGAATTATCCAACTAAAAATAATTATTTTTACTCTCTTCACTTGTTGAAAAGTACCACGTATAATGTCCTAATTGATTATAATATTATGGTAATCTCTGATAATCACATCGCCATTTGTGAATCTAATATATTATAAATCCTAATGTATAATAGATTGGATTGTGTTTAAATAATGTAACTTGCAGGTAACTGGTGAAAAAATAAAATATCGGTATTGAAATTCGACTTTGTAAGTTACTAATAATAAGAAAATATGTTATAATATGAAAAAAACGATATTTGATATTTTAAGCAAAAATAACCTCCGAATACCGTATTATAAATTAAAAAAAAATTAACTACCTACTAGTAGTAATTATTTATAGTATCTAATGTAAATCTATACTATAAAAGCAAGACCCGATTTTGTGTCACGGGTTGGCTCCGAAACGGCTTGACCGATTTGGCTGATTCTTTTTTTGTTATCTTCGTAATTGTTAGGACAATAAATATAATAGAAATTAATAAATTATAATTTTAATAAATCGGTTGATTTTTTCGATTTTATAAAAAAATTTTAAAATATAATTTATAGGTAGTTCTAAATGAAATATCTATTAAGCGTGGCACACAGGTATCTAGGATTTTTGCACTTTCGTACTATAAGATTTTGGCGTTTTGGTTTTGTCTTCAACCGGTACAAACAGTACGTGGTCCGCGATCGTAGGTAGATTGCCTACTACCTGATAATATACTCTGCTGCAAATCTCAAGGGATAACACCGGTCAAGATGGCTATAGATTAAAATATAATATCATTTACATATAAAAAGATATTGCTTCCACATCATATTACACCCAAAATAGGAGTTGAACAATCAGAATTTTTTTTCTGGGTAACAAAAAGTTAAGATAAGATTTTAACAGTCTTACACTACTCTGCATACAGTTCAATAATTATTCTTCATATAAAAAAAAAACGTTTCGAGATAGGTGGAAAGGATTTGTGGAGCCACGAAACAGCCCCACAATTTGCAAACAACTATCCACGGGGGCGGAGCAAGTGGGTGGCAGCTAGTAAATTATAAAATAGCAATATATAATAATTTACAGTCATTCAGAGCTATATTATTTTAAGAAAACATTACAGAACCACTTTCAAACAACTTTTCCAATTTCAGCCACTTGTAGGTAAGTGTATATCCACGGACTAAGATATAATGGACTGGAAACGACAAGGTCAGTGGTGGTGAGGGGACGGCCACAAAAAGGTGTCACTTAGGTGATCAGAATACTATTCTTGAAGTTTTCAGCGCTACTGGTGGTTTTATTTGACTTCACGATTTGTTTCTTTTTCCGTGTTTTATACAGAATAAAACTTTGTTTTCAAAAAAATACAAAATACACCCATAAATTGTTTGCTAATTAAATGGTAAATAATTGTGTACGTTAAAAAACGATTCTGATCAAAGACGGTCTAACCTTATGGTAACCAAGGTTACCAAACAACTAAGTATTATAATAAAAATATTAAAATTATGTGGTCGGAAATTCATCTACCTGTTTCGTATAAAATATTTGTTTATATTTTACTACCCGGTAATTGGGCCACAAATTAAATATATATTTTTAAAGTGTACTAGGAGATCGGGCCATAAATGTGTAGGTAGCATACAAATATACGATTATGTAACGCTTATTAACTAATTATTATTTTTTCTAACACATACAAATACATGGAGGGAAAATAATATTGTCACAAATATAAAATGTGCCAAAATCGGAAAATGTTGTTAATTTATTGTTATGTGGCATCTCGCTTATAAAAACAAATACAACGCAGTTATTACCTACTTCTTCTGAATTTAAAAATGGAATTCCAAGTATATTTCCTAGCCATTCATCTATTTCAAAAATCGTATCATTATATTCTTTCTTAAGACTACAGCCCAAATTTTCCATCACCATGATTGAGCAACGTGTATTCTACATCTTACAATTTCTATGTTAGCCCATATATAGTTAATTCCTTCTGGAAGTCCTTAAATCGACAGTAACTTTTGTTGGCTTAAAATATAAATCATGATCAGAGCAATAAAAGATAATTGATTTAATGTTTGTGTATAAGTACTTTTATTTTGCTTGTCTTGAAGTAGACAAAATACTAAAGGAACATATGAATTATCTTTATAGCCATGAAAAGAAAATAATTGATAAAAATGCTTTGCGCAGTATTCAAAAGTGCCGTCAACATAAATAGATGCTAACGAAAATAGGAAATTTAAATTTGTAATAAGAAATTTATATATAAGTTATATATATCACAATAACATATTAATTAAGTGGTCCAATTACCGGATATAATAATAAAAAATCGTTAAAAATAATACCCCAATCACCGGGTTTACCTACTATAAATATATAACTTTAGTGGCCCAATTACCATATACCTTTTTGAAAAAAAGTTAATTGTGGCCCAATTCTTGAGAATCCTTAAAATTATGTTTTTTTTCGAGATTCACCACCGGCTTGAAAAATACATTTTTTACTTTTTAATTATTTTTAAAATATTATAAATACAAAATGACGATGAGTTTTGTTGCGGGTCTCTAGAAATCTAGCTACTTTTGACTTGAGTAATTTCTCTTAATACCTGTCCAATTGTTCTCTGATTGAATTTCACTTGTATAATGACATAATCAGAAGGTAATATTTTCATAAATTATAAATACAATTTACAACATTGAAATCAATAATTTCAGTTCACATTATTTTATTATGTAGGAACCATTCGACAAAACACTGGTTATTCTTTTTTGATTGGTTGATGAATAAAGTATAAAACATTTGTTAGTTTCGAATAAATTAAATATTTTTATCATAATATCAAAATTTAAAATAAAGTATTACAACTATTATAATATAGTATATACTAGACAATTATATAGCCGCTTACAACGATGTAACCGTGGAAATAACGACATTGTAGGTACGTGTAAGAGTATATTAAGAGCATAAATTGAACGAAAAAATTAATCTTTATTTATGCAACTTCAGTATACAATTAATCATTAATGTGCACGTCGTCGCTGTAAACAGTGTTTTGAAAATTAAATTAAATTATAATATTAGATAACAATATGTTGGATCATGGCTATGACAAATTGTTCGCCACAGTTAATGATTCTGAAATGTTACCGATTGACGTTTGAACGTGAGAAGTCGAAGATTTGATTGTTGATGATGTTTGCAATTTAATAGACCTTTCTGGATAGTTGGATTGATCGTTGGTCTTATGACTGTTTGGTACATCAGATGTAAATCTTCCATTATCTGGAAAAATTCAAACCATCATATGTATTAAAATAGCGTACTAAACATCATACAGAATTGAACTTTTAATTGGTATATGTTTACTACCTACCTAGTTTATTGAAACGTCATAATAATTTATATGAAACGGAATTTAGGGCAAGGATAAAAGAAGAAATAAATGCATTTATGCTGTAATATATAAATAATATACTCTTATATACTTAAATAAACTTATAGAATGAATATAATACCAAAACGATCATACTTTTGTGTACCTCTAACGCAATTAAAATATATTACACAATATATAAAATAATATTAGGTAACCATACATTCCTTAACTATCACATCATTATTTAACATCTCCACAATAAGCAATTAACAGTACGAGACGGACTAAAACATGGCCATATTTGGGCATAAAGAAATAATAAAAATAAAAGAACGTTACGCAACACCAATACATTATTAGGCAACCAGCTTTCTATAGCATTAAAAAACAGCATATGCGCACTGTACGACATTCGGTCCAACAACCAGATATCAATACCAAAACTATGAGCAAAAATGATAATACGATGACACCTAACATGAGAAATACTTTTCTTGCACCAATATTACCAAAATCCAACGACAGTGTGCAAAGTACAACATAAGATGTACGCATATGCGCACTGTACGACATTCGGTCAAACAACCAAACATCAGTGCCAAAACTATGCGCAACCAGAATAATAATGCACCCAACATGCAAGACACCTTTAACCTATCAAATTTGCCAAAAACCCAACGACAATACTCGAAAACACAACATAAATACACGGACATACGCAATCCACACAATAAATACGAACAATAATTACGTAATAACAATAAAGTGATAAGATAGGATAAGACAATCGCTTCCTTATATAAACGCAACGCACAATGCACAGATAAGACACGGTACAGAGGAGACACGGTCCAGCCATCAATCAATCATCATCCCGAGACTGTGCTACTCACGACGACCATACGATGTGCCACATCGAAACTACGTGCTACCACACAATTTTTCTTAATCTGAAATTAATCTTTCTCCACGAAGTTAACTTAACTATTGCGTTTATTCTAACACCAGGTATGAGTTCATTTCGGTTTATTCATTGTATTATTCAAAGTAAAAAACGTGGTATTATCATTTACTACACTACCTAAACAATCCTTTCATAACACCAGGTCGTTAAGAAACTTCCTATACAAAAACTTCCAACTGTCATACTTCCAGTAATCTATTCCAAAATACAAAAAAAAAAAAACCATAGTAACTAATTACAAATCATATATACCGTGGCAAACTAAAAATGGCCTCTATAAATAAACCACACTTTAGGCGCCGCCTGATGTTTCATCGTTTAGAAGTTGAATCATCAGAGTGTACTTGAAGTGGGCAGGATTAATCCTGATACTCCGACTCTACTGCTCTCAAAGATAGATTAACCTCAA